>CAKNXH010056681.1:22371-51135 GCA_932178445.1 Andricus quercusramuli
TTATGATACTGCGAGAGATTTAGCTAATTCAAATCGAAGGCTGAAACCGACGATGGATCAAAAGACAAGAAGACGCTTGCATCTACTGAACAAGAAAATTGGATGGGCAAGACGGAATGCGTCCCGTGTTCAATGTGTGATTGACTACATAACATCTGGTAGACCGTTCACGGAGAGGGTTCGAAAGTTCGCCCAAGAACTAAGGACCTGGAATCACACACTAAACCAGTCAAAGCTGCTGACATTCGAGCAGCATATTGTTGACAAAATACGGCTGTTATCCTACGCAAGGAGGAGAATACAAGAGAGGAGGAGATGGATCAGGGAGAATCAATAGTTTCTTGGTGACCCATCGCGCCTCTTCAGCGATCTCCCTGTTTCTGTAAAAAATCCACCCAAGTCTAAGCAGGTAGAGACTGTTTGGAGAGAGGTGTACAAGATCCCGAAAACACTAAACTGCCGAAGAGGTGAAAAAAACACTCAGAGGCACGAAGAACTTTTCCGCTTGGCATACCGTGACCGCATTTTATGTCAAGAAGTTCCCAGTGATAGGTGCAGAGCGTGTCATGCACACGTTGAGTACCAAGAACACATACTATCGGGGTGTCCAACCCACGTAGGAACGACGTATATCTATAGACACAATGCGGCCCTAAGACTGACTTATTACTACCTATCTCGCTCTTACGGTGTTGGTCGCGACCTGCCCTGCCGAACGCTCCAAAGGAGATGGAGTCAATTGTCCGAAACGAGAAGTGCCAAATTTTCTGGAACTACGATTTTCGGGCAGCAGTCTCCGTTGCGCACTCGAGGCCTGACATTGTTCTCCAAGACTTCGAGAAATGAACTATATTCGTGATCGAATGCTCGGCTCCGTCAAAATACAACGTCACTGCAAAGGAGAAAGAAAAAAACGAGAGGTATCAAGACCTTAAAAGAGAACTGCAACGAATGTACCCAAACTATTCGGTGCGAGTAATTGTCCTTGTGCTAGGTGCTCTCGAAGGTGTAAAACTAGCACTAGTTCGTAGCCTTAAAGCCATACCCGCGTGCCAAAGATATGCCAAGGCACTTGCGAGATGGATGCAGAACGCTGTCATCCTTGGTAAAATTTCAGCTGTAACCACGTCTCACGACCGTGAGATGGGTGGTTACAGTCTGCGCGAATTCAATACGATGATCCGGCGAAAGTCTCGTGCACCCTGAGGACACGGAGCGACCCAAGGACGACCGCCTTCTGCATTCTCCCTGCAAGTGCCTCAGCATTTTGTTGACACGCAGGGATGATTTTCAGGCTATTAACAAGTGAAACCTTGGCCCCTCCAAGAGCGCCAATGATCAGGACGATTAGCTTAACAGAATATTCCGGGTATAACCGTCGCAACTCCCTCATAAAGTCTTTATACCTTTCTTTCTTTTCTTCCTCCTTCGCTGTGACGTTTTTGTCCGCTGGTGCCGAAAATTCGATAAAGAACATGGTTCGTTTCTCGAAGTCAAGAAGAACCATGTCAGGCCTCGAGTGCGCAACAGAAACAATTGTCGAGAATATGAAGTTCCAATATATGCGGCACTTCTCATTTTCGACAATTGACTCTATTTCTCTAGGGGCGTTCAGCGGAGAGGTATTTGGGCTAATGCCGTAAGAGTGACAGAGATGGTAATAAAGCACTCTCAGTGCCGCATTGTGCCTTTGGATGTAGGTTGTTCCCGCATGAGCTGGACAACTAGATAGTATGTGTCCTAGATGCTCGGGGTGTTCATGACACGCTCTGCAGCTATCATCGGGAATATCTTGGCTCAAAATGTGGCGACGGTATGCTAGAGTGGAAATGACACCATCTTGGCATGCCAAAATGAAGCCCTCTGTGCCCGACTTCAATCCGGGTGATCTAAGGAAAGCAAACGTCAGCTCATACGACATCGACTGATCTTCCACATTTCTGTGGAAGATGCCGTGCATCTTCTTGTCGAGGAGCTCTTCGCGGAAGTTTTTCTCCTGTGCTTTCTTAATCCGGGCCTTCAGGAGTGAGTATTTAAGATGGATAAGATTTGATGCATTTCGCTCACCCCTGATATTGAAGTCAAGGCCGAGTGTTTCAGCAGCCTCTTCTGCTGCTTTGTAAAGAAACGCCCCTTTGCCTACTTCTTCGTGTTTTCTGACCATTTTAAGAAGAGGATCTTGTCCATTTGCGACAATATGTGCTGTACCCAGAATAATCCTGTTGTGAAGACATTCAAGATTCAGTATTACACGACCACCTTGACGGCGTGAGATGTAAAGTCGTGGAACAGAAGACTTAAGGTTCATCCTTTTGTTCATGTGCATAACCTTTCGGGACCCGATGTCGAGGGATCTGAGCTCGTCCTTCGTCCATGGAACTACTCCAAATGAATAGAGTACTACTGGGACGGCAAGCATGTTCGTTGCAGATACTTTGTTCCTCGCCGACAGTTCGGAAGACCATATCTGTCGGAGGAGACGTTTGTATCTGCATCGGAGAGTATCCTTTATAGATGTTACGTCCTGAATGCGGCTTTGTGGCACGCCCAGGTATGTATAGGTCTCTCCAGCGCAAAGGTGTCGTATAGCGCTTCTGTCAACGAGTTCAGGATCTTCGAGGATGCCGTTAAGTTTTCCTTTCTTCAAATTAACCTTGGCGCATTTCTCTAACCCGAACTCCATTCCAATCTCTTGAGTGTACTCTGTGACAATTTTTAGAGCTAGATGTAGTTTCTCTTGATTTCTAGCATAGAGCTTAAGATCATCCATGTAAAATACATGAGTTACCTTATGCTTTCGATTTCCAGATCTGCCACAGAGGTACCCTTCGGAATGGCGAAGTGCGAGAGATAGTGGCAATAATGTGAGGCAAAAGAGGAGAGGGCTCATGGTGTCGCCCTGAAATACACCTCTCTGAAAGGTGATACTGTTAGTGATCACACGATATTTTCCAGATAAGATGGTAAATCTGGTTTTCCAAAGCGGCATTAATCTCTCTATGCATCTCACGATGTGTGGATGAACCTCCAAGCTTTCCAACAGACAGATGATAAGTCTATGGGAGGTTGAATCAAAAGCTTTTCGGTAATCTATCCAGGCCATCGATAGAGATCGTTGATAGGATGCTGCATCTTTACAGACACATCTATCGATGAGCAGGTTCTCCCGACATCCTGCTACGCCTTTCTTCGAGCCACGTTGTTCATACATCTCTCGCCACACAGGTTCAATTGTCCGAAGAATCCTATCATTTAGGATGGCTGTGAAGATCTTATACAGTGTGTTCAGAAAAGTTATTGGTCTGTAATTCTTAGGGTCAGCTAAGTTGCCCGTCTTAGGCAGGAGCACTGTGCGCCCTTCCACCAACCACTCCGGAATAGGCTCTTCCGACTTTAGATATGAGGTGAAAATTCGGGCCAGATGCTGGTGGGTTGAAGGAAACTTCTTCCACCAGAAGGTCTTGATACCATCTGGTCCCGGAGCGGGAAAGTTCTTCATGCCTTTTAATACGTTTTTCACCTCCTCGGTAGTGGTAGGTGGGCATTCTTCCTCAGGTGTTATGAGGGCATTGCACAGCTCCTTAAAGCTATTTATGTTCTTTGAGTCTTCTTGAAGTGGATGCTGGACCTCGTAGACTTCTCTCCAAAATGCTTCGACCTCCTCTGGTTTGGGCGGATGGTCGACAGTAATTTGAGGGTCTTGGAAGAGTTTAGATGGATCAGATGAAAATTGTTGATTTTCTCTGACCCACCTCTCTCTCCGCTCTAGACTTCTCCTAGCGTTAGATAGTATTCGTATTCTGTCAACAATATGCTGTCTGATGGTCATTAGCTTTGATTTGTTGATTGTGTGATGACGGATCCGCAGTTCGCGCGCGAACCGTCGAACCTTGGCAGTGAAATTCCTGCCAGATGTTATGTAGTCAATCACACACTGAATGCGGGACGCGTACTGTCTAGCCCAGCCTATCTTTGTGCTGAGTTGATGCATTCTTCTTTTGGTCTTATGATCAACCGTTGGTTTTGTTTTACGGCTTGCATCTGCCAAAGTTCTCGCTGCATTGTACACACCACAACTGACAGTCCAGAGGTCGGATTCTTCGGAAAAATCTCCACGAAGTTCATCATCCAATTCAGTCAGATCTTTGGGCTTGGGAGAAACCTGAATGTTGATGATTCTCCGGGTCCTGAAGCATCGTTCTTCCTCTATTGGATGCCTGTTCGCGGTTAGTCTCAGTGTGGCCTCTCTTTCTTTGTTGCCGGCTTGTTCTGGATGCGGTTGAGTAGGCACTCCGCTTATATAACCCCTTTTCCTAAGGTTCTCGGCATGGTTTCGCAGACGTTGTTGCGAAAAGTCTGAGAGCTCTGGGTGTTTCTCGCACCACAGAGCATGCAGTCGTGCCATGTAACCTTCTCGTTCAGGGACCATACTGGCATCGTAGCACTCCAGCAGGCCGTCATTGAGTTGATCCGTCCACTTAAAAGTAACAAGATTCCGCCGGTCAATCGCATTGACTCCGTCTTGATTGGCTCCCCCAACTGTAGGGTAGTCGGCATTGTTGTCCGACCCATTGTCGGGAGCCCTGCGCGTTCGATTGTTTTGAACCGCACTTACTACAATTATGTTTGGTGTTGTCATTGTCGTTCTCACGAGCAGCTAGGGAAAGGGTTCGTCCATCCTTGTAGAGCCCCGCATGCAAGGATAAGGCTGTATACTCTGAGAGTCGCCGATTTCCCAGAATCACCGTTAGAGACACCTCACCCAGGTGACATTCAGCTTTCGGCACGGTTCTCACGCCTTCGCTTGGGGGTTATTCCTTCGGGACCATCCCTGGACAATTGTCCGCGACTGCTTATTAATTATTGTAACCATATTCAGCAGAAACCCTTGGTACAGGGACCCTCTATCCGCAACCCGAGGACGCGTTCGGAGGCTTTGTCATAAGCCCTTCGGTTCTATTCCAAAGGAATAAAAACATATATATATATATATAATATATATATATATAATATATATATATATATATATGTTTATATATATATATGTATATATATTTGCCCACGACATATTTGGCACATCTTACGATGCCTAAACTAAAGGCAGGTGAAGTTGCTTCCAGCGCTGCCTAAAGCACATTTGGCACACCTAGGTTTGCCTGCATTCATTCCAGGCAAAGCCCGAAATCAATCACTTCGGCCTAGCCTGGAACACTTATATTGTGTCCAATAGCGTTAGTTCCCCCCACCCTTGTGTTGGCAGCGTTCATGACCGGGATGTACTTGTCGCACGAAAAACTTGTTTATACAAAAGTTGTTGAAAATTGAGTTCCCTAAAGCTTTTAAATTCAAATGCAATACTGATCATTACCTTTTAGCCTCCAAAATAAACTTAGGGTGGGGATGGAGAAGAAAGAGAACCAAACAAACGAAACAAGCGCGAAACAAGATTAAAAATTTACAGAAACCGGAAGTGCGGATAGATTTTCAGAATAAGTTAAACGAACGCATAGGTAGGGCAACTTGATAAACGCTTATAAGCAATAAAGATATAGTGGGCGCATGGACCGTGCTACGGGATATCATTGTTGAAACTGCGAAAATTAACGTGAATAAAACAAAAATCATAATGTTTGAAGGAAAAGGTGATAAAACAATGTGCAACATTGTCGTAAGTGATGAGAAATTAGAACAAGTTGATAAGTATGAATGTATTTGTATATGTATGTATATGTTGATAAGTACGTGGTCATAGGTGTATTTTACCGCGGTTCTACTGGGGTACTACTCAAAATTTATATGGATGGATTTAAGTCATCCATAGCTTAAAATGTTCCTTTTTGACCCCACTTTATGGACTCGTGGGGCCTTTTAGAAAATTTCAATATGGCGGCCCAATATGGCGCCGAGAAACCACGAAAAAATCGAAAGGTCAAATCAAAAAGCTTGTAAAAAAAAGGATCATCGTTCAATTCCATTGATTAAGGTCGTAAACTGTTGCCAATTGACGTAGTCAAAAAATTAGTGTGGTAGGATAATGAAATTCAATATGGCGGATCCAAGATGGCGACTAAAATGTAGAAATCGTCAGACTGATGCAAAATTTGGTTTGGCGGGGGTTTTTGGGGTCGCTGATCACGAATCCTCGGTCAGATTTTAAAAATTTACAATAGCGGATCCAAAATGGCGCCGAGAGACCCTGAAAATCCAGCTCAGTTAAGGAACAATGAACAAAATTGTTTTGGTGGTACATTTACCTGGGTTTTTGGGGTGGTTGAACACGAATCCGATGTCAGATTTTCAAAAATCCAAATTCCCGATTTTGAAGTTTTAGCCGCCATATTGAATCCAAAATTTGGATTTTTGAAAATCTGACATCGGATTCGTGTTTAACCTCCCCAAAAACCCTTGTACATGTACCACCAAGACAATTCTGTTCATTGTTCCTTAACCGAGCTGGATTTTCAGGGTCTATCGGCGCCATATTGGATCCGCTATTGTGAATTTTGAAAGTCTGACCTCGGATTCGTGATCAGCGACCCCAAAAACCCCCGAAAACCAGAAGTTTATCAGTGGAGCAGGGTCCATTCTTAGGAGTAAAAATATATCAAAAAAAGCTAAAATGGCAATACATAATTCTATATTTGTACCGACTGTGCTATACGATAGCGAGACATGGACCTGTTAAGAAAAGGATAAGAGTAAAATTAACGTGATTCTCATGATACCTCTACGCACAATTTGCGGGAAAACACTGATGTAAAAAATGAGAAGCGAAATAATCCTCCAAGAATGTGGTACAGGAGAGACATTAGTTGACATTTGGGAAAGAAATCAGTCAAGGTGGTTCGGACATCTTGAAAGAATGAAGGATGAACGACTGCCAAACAAGTGTATAAAGGTAAAGTAAATGGCAGCATGCCCAGAGGTAGACCGCCCAAAGAATTGTTAGAATGTGTGAATGAGACCTTAATCCGAAGAGACATAAGAGGCCATATAAACACGAGAGCTTGCATGAAAAAATGCATGGATGTGAAGGAAGCTAGAGAAGTATGCCAGGACAGAAAATCGTGGCGACAAATAGTTTGTAAACAGAGTGACAATAGAGTGAATGACGCCTGAAACAAAAGACCTTGGATACTAATGGGCCCAAGTGGGGAACCACACCTAACAATTTTGGAGGCTCTTCACTTGAGGTAATCGCTGAAGAGATTGATCAGCCACCTGGGTCGGAGCAGTGTTGCGGGACGAACGTGTTATTTAAATAGATAACACGAGAATTCTAGATCAATCTAAAAAATCTATACTTCCTTCCCCACATTATTATTTCCCAACCTAGCGAGTCACGCCTACCTCGAAAGGGAAATGGCTTAATGGTATGATAATAATTAATGCTCATGGTACTTGGAAATTCGTAACGTATATTCTATTTTTATATTCTCATCCAGGAAAGGTATTAGCTTTGTGTAAAATTTGCCCCCCCCCCCCCGGTTTTTGTCAAATGTTCCTTTTTCAATAATCATTTTAACATTTATTATATATGTGTTCCAAAAACAACTTAGATATTTTCTTTCGCACCCTTTCACATAGTTGGAAGAAATCTTTCTGATTGTATGATTAATTAGAAAGATACGGAAATGTACGCTGGAGTGAAGGAATTTCCTTCTTCATTTTAGATGAAATACAAATTTAGTCATTTTTATCTGAATAACATAATACATTAAATAATATTTCACACTGAACCAGAATCAGACTTGAAATTAAATTTTCCCAGCATCGCTCGTAACATTCATGTTTTACGATTTTCAAACGCGGCAACATAAAACGCTCGACGGGGATGACTCTATCAATGAGCATGAGGTTAATCTCTGTGTAGCTCAACAAGTCTGCTCGTTGTGTATCGCTGAACAGGACATTAAGAAACCGTGCGAACACTGCGGATTGATTCGTGAATTTGCCTTTGCGTGTGGCAATAATGCTAAATCTTTTGACGCTCAATTCATCTTGAAACTTTTAACCGAGCATAAAAATTACCAAAAAACAGATCCTGACACTTTGATCAAGTTTCATTTCTAGTTTGGTAAAGCGAAATTCGGTAATACTTCATTCACAAACATGAAAGTGTGACAAAATGACACGAATATCTTCTGAACTGTACTTTAATCAATACTGTACTTGGTAGTTGAGATTTTAATGCACATAATTGTAAAATATATGAAACTTTAGATAAAGATTACTGATCAGTTGGGTAAACCGCGGTCAAGGGCTTGTTAGAAAATATAATTGGGCTTACAGAAAAGGCATGAAGGAATCACTGACGCTCGAGAAACTTCAACTCATACACAGTCAAAAGCATACACTTACATACACATTAGTCAGTCACAGCCAACCAGAATACAATTTCGTTACAAATACACTGACGACACCTAAACCTAATCGAACACATATAACATACATATAAATAAGCCTAATATAATACTACGCTTTCGACGTAACTACGCAGACGCACGCTTGACATTGAGACGTGAAATTTGGAACTTTCTTATATACTAACTAGTGGAATTGATTCAGCGCTTGTGAGGAACGACCAGTACCGTGACTAAAGTTTTCATAAAAGATTTATATTATGAGATATATATTTTTTGGAATATGTATTTTGTAATTGCCACTTTAAGTCTGAGTCATTTTCCACTTTTTCTTTGTGTTAGATTATATGTGCGCCCACACACATACACATATACGTTCTCCTATTCTCTTAGTTTCCTGCTTCTCCGCGGCTGGCGGCGTCGCTGCTTCACTTGCTTTTGCAACGCTGTACAGAGCGGTTCGGTTGTTGCACAGTTTTTGTTTTCGTAACGAGTTGTGTTTAATAAATATATAATATCAATTATACTCAGTGTTCTTTTTCACCAGCTCACGCCCTTAAATATTACCGAAACTTTGAATAATAACTTGATTTTAATATCATCTGCGTAAGGTATTGAAATTATTTCAAAGCACAATTTAATAAAGTTTCCAAATTTTTGACGACTTCCTTTAAAAATAATAAATAAAAAAGTATGCAAAATGTCTTGTTACGCACCTATTCGAAGCTACAAATTTAAAATAATATTTACACCATTTTTTAAGTATTTGAAATTTACAGATGTTACTTATATTAACTTGGAAAAGAGAAAAATTAAAAGTAGAGTTGAATATTTTTGAGTTAAGGATTTTCAAAATCACTTTTAAGTCTGTCCCACAGGTTTTTTGTGTAAAATTTATATCCATCACAAATACGCTCCTTGATATTTTATTTTTATAATTTCATACCCTCTAGGGTTATCCTGAATTTTTTAAAAATATTTTAGGCGGTTTGAATATTTTGTTGTTTTTGAAAATTCTATTGTCTAAAATTGTCAACTTTACGGCAATTACTCATAAAATATATCAATATAAAAAATAAAAAAACTTGACACAAGATGCGATTTACTTAACTTTTTCTCTCTTTGACCACTTTTTGAATTGATGCTCTTCAGTTCTTCATTTCTGTTATTTGAATTTTCATTAATTGAAGTTTCTTTGTATCTTTTCGAAAATTAGATCTACAAATGAAGGATGTGGCGGCAAAAGCATGTAAGCCCGTCGGGATAAATTTTTCAGTAGAGAGAAAAAAACCATCTCCAAAATCGAATGATAAAAAAATTCGAAATTCCATTTGAGATTTCATGCTGCTCTAGAGATATCAATAAACACATTTTTAAAAAATTTAATATTTTTCGAGATACAGCCTGTCAAAAATAGAGTGCTGTCGGAACCGTGCTAGTCTATGGATTTTTTTTCTGAAATCCCAGTCAACATAAAACATATGCCTGGAAGATTATAAACGCTTGACGAGACAAATAGAAGGCTAAAAATAGTTTATTTTTCTTTTGTAAATATTTAATACAATAGCAGGATGTAATCAAATGCAAAGATTCAAATTTTCATATGATTGATCACAGATTATCGAGATAAAATCCCACTTTCGGTTCGAAGTTGGATATATCCTTTCACCACAATATCAGGTAGGATTTTAGGGAATTTTTAAGCCAATAAAACGTGTTTTCAAAAAAATTCCACTAACATGGTTATGACATATAGTTACTTGCATTACTATTTCTGTTTTTGCATCTGCTTCAGGCAAAATACGTCATTTTTATTCCATTTGAACTTACAAAAGCTCATTCCATTCCTTCAAAGTTTCATTACAATTATATTCGTCTTGGTTCTATGTAAATTATTTTATTCAAAAATAATACATACAATTATTTGCATACAGTCATGTTTCAAATAAAACAATTCACTGTATGGTATTTAATAAAAACGTGATGAATAAAATTGTAAACTACCTTTCAAGGAGTAGAATGAGCTTCTGTATATTTCAATTGAATGAAAATCATATGACTTTTACCTAAAGCGAATTGTGCTTTTCTAATATTCGTTACTTTTAAGTAATTAAATTACAAATTTCGAATTTTCTAATAAATTATTGAAAATATTACACATGTTTTATATTAGTACTTTTCACTGGATAAAAAAATATTATAAAATCAGAACATTTCGAAGAAGACTTGCAATTTATTTAAAATTTCAGGTTGCGTGATTTTTTTTTAAATTGGAAATTAGCATTTTTAAACAAAAAACACTATCGATATAAAATACTATATGAAAAAATCAAATAAAGTATCGGTCATCTTGCCGAAAAGTCATGGGATTTTCAAAAATATCTACAATTCTCAATAATTTTTTGTTACTTTATGTTTGGGGTTTTCATTGGGAATCATTAGTATTTTTGATAAATGTTATTCGATTTCAAAGCATATGTACCATTTTTCAACAACTATAGCTTATGTTGACGTATTTCATCTGAAATCGGTATTTTTCACAAGTCATTGAATTTAAAACCAATGACTTATTTGTTTAAAATAAATTTAATTCCAAACATTTCCAAGAAGATTTAGAACTTTTTAACAATTCCAGGTCATGTTTGTTTTCTACACTAAAAATCGGTTTTTTTAGTGAAGAATCGGTATTTTTAATGAAAAATCATTAGATTTCAATGAAGATTGAAACTTTTGTTTAATTATAGGTTTTAGGCTAGTGATTTTATGGTCAAATAAATTGAAAATAATTGAGTTGTTTCGAACGTTTCGGTACACAATGGTGGTCCTTATCAGTAACTTTTATTAAATCTGCAAAAATTACATAATTCCTTGTAGGTACGCAATGCACAATTGAAAGAGTTACTCTTTGGCTAATACTTCAATTATTGACAAATTATATAAAATGTTATTATAATTAATCAAATTATATACAAATTCCTGTAAAAGCAAAATCTTTTTTCAATGACACTGAGTAAAACTACAAAATTATTCAAAACATTGTGTTCAAATAATTATTCATACATTCTTTAAAGCTTTTTAGGATGTTGACAAAAACCTTTCTCACACTGTATGGCAAAAGAATATTCAAAAAAATATCTAAAGCGATTTTAGCTAAAGAATTCTTGAAATAAAATTATATAGCGACGTAAATTTGATGAAAAATTTGAATTCAGTTTTTCGTATGGAAAATTTCAGTTTAAGAAATTGCTCTTAACAATTTTTATTTTGAAAATTTGAAATTGGAATTTCTGTTATCATTACAAAAATTTGCAATAACACCCTATAGTAAGAGTTGTGGTGAAAAGATTTTTTTTCGGAATCTCATTTATTGACACAATAATTTAAAAACAAAATTCAATAAGATCTAAGTTCATAATTAGTTCGAATTTTAACGAAGTATTAATCTTTTCAACCTTCTAGTATTGATACTTTTAAAAGCTTTATCATGCAACGACAAAAATATATACTTTCTTTTTTTCGTGATACCGCGAATTTCAATTTTTATTTTCTCGGAATAGGATTATTTTTTGGATCCAGGCTTTTTTATTCGCATTGAAATATAATTTTTTCATCCCACTAAATGAAGAAGAAAACTACGAATTTTGTAGGAAAACCACTAATATGGCAAAAAGCACTGAAATAGCATCACTGAGGTTTACGCCACGGGCGTGAACTTCGATCCATGGTAATCAACTTTGTAATGTATACCATTAAGCCATTTCCCTTTCGGGGTAGGCGTGACACTACCCGATTCGGGTAGTGTTTCTAGGTGGATAGTTTTTTGTAGTAAATAACTACAAGTGTGGGCTCACCACACCCACGACACGCCAACAGCACGTAGTTAGTAGTTTTCAGCGTGGTATGGCCGTTGGCCATAATAACCTTCTTAATTAAACTCTAATTTTATTTTGCAATTGTGGAGCTAATATTCATTATCAAATACTAAATACCAACAAGGATTATAAATGGGTTGAACATTCAACACCTTATTCATAATTTAAAAAATAGTAAATATCTTCGAGGTGCTCAATACTCGTATACCATCCTGCAAGATTAGGCAGGTGGTGGGAGATGCCGGGCGACTACGACTCGAATGTCGGTTTACCCAACTGTCGAATAAAGTCTAACGTAGGAAAAATGAATATCTCTTCCACAGCGGATAAACTTTCATACAATGTGGAGGATATAATAACATAACCAAAATCAATTTTTCTCTAGAATACATTTTAAACTTTACCAAACTTTCGAGTAAATAATACATTTTTTATTTACAAAGATTCACCGAGATTTGTCATTCTATAACAGACTTTAAGGGAATCATTAGCATTGCATAATTTAAAGTTTGCTTGATTAAAGTTTACCTAACTGCCATGTATTATTTAACCTTTCGCACGTCACAAATTATTACAATAATGTCAAACATTCTCCTTTTGGTCCATATATCCCAATTGTACTCAAAAGTTTGGTAAAGTTTCCTAACCAAATTTTCTCCGTATGGTGATCTAGAGTATCAATTCAATTTTTGGGAAGAGCTTGTTTCATAGTGTAAAAACGATGTATATATTTTACGTTGTGCATGTATCACATTTCGTAAAATATTTCTGGAGTGTGGAAATGTTTGTCCTTTTACAAACGCCCCCACTATTGCACCGGCAGCAACCGATTCTTTCGGAAGCATTTCTTGCGAGAAAATATGATTGGTATAATTCCATAGGTGGCTATAGGTGGAGTGATACCTAATCCAGGGTTGGTATTGATTGGCTCTTATCTATGGACCGGGATCTTAATATTATTGTCCGTCATGCTGGTAGAGCTCGAGAGCATCGTCTTCAAGAAGGCCCTATAGTAGATGGCTTTTTTGAATATGAAGCTTCGAGAACTCGTCGCGTATTCGAATTTCATGGTTGTTTCTGCCATGGTTGCAAGCTTTGTTATCCCATTGACAGAGATAAAGAAACTGAGTAATACCGGAGAAACCATGAATGAGCGATACGAAAAGACATGTGCGCGGTCGGATAAAATAAAAAGATACGGGTATGAACTCACAGAGATATGGGAATGTGAGTTCATTCGCCTCAAAAATACGGACAGTAAACTCAAAAAGATTTTTTGAATAACCATCCATTATCAAAAACTAACAAGGTATTAAACCCTCGCAATGCACTTTACGGTGGTCGAACAGGGAATACGCAATGCTTTTACGAGGTGAAAGACAAAGACATCATCGAGTACAAAGATATTTGTTCTCTGTATACATACATCTCGAAGGTAGAAAAATTTCCTGTAGGCCACCCAACTGTATATGCAGGGTCAGAAGATTGCAAGAAATTTACAAGTCCAGATTTTGATCTTACGAACGTCGAAGGTTTAGTACTTTGTACAGTTTTACCTCCACGGAAGTTTTATCATCCTCCCTTGCCGGTTCGTTTACACGAGAAACTCATGTTTTCTCTCTGTCGCAAATGCTGTAAAACTCTGGAACAGGGCGAGTGTTCGCATGCAGATGAGTCATAGCGTGTGTTGGAAGGTACATGGGTTTCCGACGAGCTAAAAAAAGCTGTGAAATTTGGTTACAAAATTGTCGATATCTCAGAAATATGGCAATATAAAATAGTACAGTATGATCCAACGACGCAAACAGGAGGCAAGTGGTTGGCCATCATACTGTATTGATGAAGTTTCAAAGCTCGAATATATTCTTCAATATGAATCGGCGGAGGGTTTTAGGCTTGATCGTGATAAAATAATAAAAAATCAGGGATTGCGTTCCGTCGCGAAACTGTGTCTTAACTCCTTCGGGGGTAAGTTTGGACAACGTAATAATTTACTGCGAACAGAAATTGTATGCACGCGGGAGAAACTATTTCGTCTCCTCATCAGTCCAGAAATCTAGATCAAAGATATCGTGCCTGCAAATAAAAGCATGTTGTACGTTTGTTGGGTGTACAGGGAAGAAGCTGCTACCCCCGCAGCTAATACAAACGTTGTCATTGCAGCGTACACCACTGCACAGGCACGATTAAAACTGTACGAGTATTTGGAACAGTTAGATCATCGTGATTTATACTATGATACAGATTCGTGTATATATGTTACTCGCGGCTCCCCTGGTGAGTAAACTCTGCCAGTAGGTTCACTTTTAGGTGACATGACCGATGAGTTAGAAAAAGATTACGCTAAAGGAAGTTACATACGTTCCTTTGTTTCGGCGGGGCCTACATTTTATGCATACATAGCTCGCTCAGCAGATGGTAGCGAGCCGGCTGTATGCAAAGCTAAAGGCATTACCCTGAACTTTCATAATTCCCAGCTAATCACTTTCAACTATGTTCGCGATCTTGTAGTCTCTGAAAGTGAACCTATTCGAATAAACTCTCGCGCTATTCATACCACTCGATTCCATCAGGTAATAACGCGTGCCGAAAAAAATCTGTCGGACATTCAATATGGAAAGACGCAGTGCCGGCGTAGCATGGGTTGGCACCCGGGGCGGTTGCGGGGTGACCCTGACATATATAATATTCAATTATACCTTGGGTATAATTATACATTATACAATATCAACTTTGTCATTATAATAATGCCACCAAGGGACCCACTAAAAACCACCACCCTTTTCTCCTTGGCAGAAATCCCCCAGGAACCGCTTTCGCATTACTTCAGGGGGTGCCGTTTTCTTCACCACAGAGGTGCCTGCTGGATTTCTGGTTTTTTCTGTGTTAGATGTTCTGCAACAAGGTGTTCTTCTTTGTATCCCAACCAAGATGTTACGCATCGTCCTCAGCAACACAGCAATGCCGTGTATCGGGCTCGTCGGCCTTCGAACATCCTGGGAGGGTGTGGCTGGTTGGACTGCCACTTTCAATATATATATCTCCTGTTTAGGGTTGATGATGATGATGATGATTTTTTTTTTTTTTTTTTTTTTACGAGGGCTGGTGAAAAATGTTCTAATAACACACCGAGAAGGGTCCGCACTTCCCGGTAGTGTGGGGATGCTGATGTCATCTCTACAATGATCTCAATATATATGAATATACACGGAGATCTTAATTTGATCATTATAGTGATGCCATCAACGACCCACTAAAAAACACCACCCTTTCTCCTTGGCATGATTTCCCCCCGGAACTGCTTTCGCATTACTTCAGGGGGTGCCGTTTTCTTACCTGTAAAGGCTTTCTGCTGGTCTTTTTCTTTGTCAGCTGCTTGTCACAACCAAGATGCACGCATCGTCCTCAGCAGTGCGGTTGTACCGCACAACGGGCTCGTCGGCCTTCGAACATCTTGGTTGGGTGCGATTCTTTAACTTGGTCGTCCTCGAGGTCTCCTCGATGAGGCTGCCTCTCGGAACGACCAACACCTCATAGTCCCGGACAGATGATCCGTCCGGGATTTCTCCTCCTTTGCGACGCAGAGGTAGCACTGCGGCGCACTTTCGCACTCCGCAGCCCTATGGCCCTCCTTGCCGCATCTCCAACATGCTTTCGTGCGGTCTGGGCCATCGCAACCGGCTGCCATATGGCCGAAGCCTAGGCAGCGGTAGCACCGGACAATTTCCGCCTTTTTATGTACACGACAGGACACCCACCCCACCTTCAGGTGTCCTGTGCGTACCTGGCTCGCAGCCAACTCCTCTGGCAGCTCCACGAAAGCCTTCAGGTTGCCCCTGAAGGGTTTTTTCGTGAGACTGACCTTCACTTCTCCAACACCCTGGTCGCCAAAGTAGCTTCTGACGGCCTCCTCGATTTCCTCCGCTTCACTTGTTGGATCGAGGTCCAAGACCTCGATCTCGGTGCGGGGTACAAGCTCGCGCACCGTACCCCCCAACCCAACAGCCTCCCTCACGGCAGCCGAAAATTCGGCCCTGCCCTCCGCTCTAGGCCCGAGCTCGACAAGGACCTCTCCGTTTCTGGTTTGCCTGACACCCCTGATTTTTACACCAAGGGCGTCCGGTTTCACCTTCTGCTTGAGGTCCTTGAGGACCTCGGCATAGCTTAGACCCTCGGCCGGTTTAATGAGAACCGCCTCGCGTCGTGCTCTACTCTTCAGTTGCTTCTTCTTCTTCGTGGGTGAAGGTGTAGAAGCGATCCCTTCCACCTCCTCATCCTTTAGTGTCGAGGAAGCCACGATGGTAGTGCGGGTCCTCTGTTTCTTCACTCTCTGTTTAATGACATTTGCCCCAACGGGACTCGTTGAAAGCTCCCTTTCACGCTTCCCAGGTTGGTTGTTGAGAGCTGCCACAGATCCATCAGTCTGAGTGCAGCTCTCATCTGTCTTCTTCATCTTCTCCTTTCGGGTCATGGCTCTCGTTCGGGCAGTTCGACCAACATTTTCGATCAAGTCCCTATGAAGACCTTCGGTCGTCAAAGAGTGATCGCGCAGTTCCTTCATGATTCTCTCCGCTCGTTGCAGCCCTTCCCTTATTGGAAGCCACATATTCTTCTTCGTGCTGCTGAAATCTACCATTTCTTTAATGGTGCCTCGTAACTCTTCAAAGAGATCATACGTCTCTGTGAGTTTGGCATCCATTTGTTTGATGTCCATCTTATTTACTGATGCTTCCACCTCCTCCGTCACGTCCAAAGGACCACCCAGCTCCTCGCATACGCTCCTGTCAATGTACGATTGGTTCCCCCCAAAATCCATGGAACCGGCACCGGCCACCGGGGCTTGCACCCGATCGGAACCGGCGGGGAGATTTCTACTCCCTTGGGGTATTGTGTTTTTGTCGTACCCACTCATGACTGGTTTCTCATTCGGGGTTCCTTCCCCTAGCTGGTTTTTGTCCGCCCCGAGTATTTAATTTCCTCGGTACCACCCATATCTGGGAGGCGTTCCCCTATCCGCAACCTGGGGAGGCGCCCGATGGGGGACCAGCAACCCCGCACGGGATGATGATGATGATGATGATGATTTTTTTTTTTTTTTTTTTTTTTAAGAGGGAGGTGGAAAATGTGCTATCACACACCGAAAAGTGATCCGCACTTCTCGGTAGTGTCGGGATATTGATATCATCACTACAATGATCTGAATATATTGAATATACAAAGATCTTAATTAGACCATTATAGTGATGCTACCAACGACCGACTAAAAACCACCACCCTTTCTCCTTGGCTGGAATCCCCCCGGAACCGCTTTCGCATTACTTCAGGGGGTGCCATTTCTTTGCCTGCTGGTCACCCCTGCGATCACTAGTACTGCTGGTTCTGAGACCGTGCAATAGGAGCTCGCTATTCTGAGCGCCCCTCTCTGTTGGACCGCTGCCAGTTTTCTCCTATATTTTTCCTGGCTTAGCGCTTCTGCCCATATCTCTGCTCCGTACAGCATGATGGACTGTGTCACCGTCATTAATAGTCGGCGCTTGCTCGGCTTCGGTCCGTGGACGTTGGCCATAAGCCTGCTCAGTGCCGTCGTCACTCCTGCTGCTTTTTCTGCTGCCTGGTTTATCTGTTGCCAGAAGGAAAGCTTGTTGTCCATCCAAACGCCAAGATGCTTTATGACTTTTTTGGTCGTAACTGTCGCCGGTCCTACATGCATCGGTATCTCCGTAGGTATCTGCTTCTTGGTTATTAATACCAGCTCAGTTTTTTCCGCAGCAAGGACTAGCCCGTGGTCTTTCATCCAACCCATCACTCGGCGCATGACCTGGTTGAGCTTCCACTGCAGTTCCTCTGTATTTCTTGCAGCGATTACCGCAAGGATGTCGTCCGCGTACCCCGTGACGTATGTGTCGACCGGCATCTCCATTCTCAGGATTCCATCGTAGGACACGTTCCAAAGGTCTGGACCCAGAATCGAGCCCTGCGCTGCTCCAGCCGTGATTTGCCTTCTTCTCGGTCCTTCTGTGGACTGATAAATCAGCACTCTATCCGAAAGATAGCTTTCCACTACTCTCATCAAATACTCTGGTACTTTGAAGTCTTCCAGAGCCTTGATGATGTCCGTCCATCTGGCCGAGTTAAAGGCATTTTTCACATCAAGAGTTGCTAGTAATACCGTTTTCTTGGTGTACCGGCTTCCCTTTTTCACATTTTGATGGTTTCTATCACTTCCTGGATCGAGTCTATCGTCGATCTTCCTTTTCTAAACCCGTACTGCCTCTCGGCGAGATCTCCCGCCGCTTGTACGGCAGCAAGTAGTCGAGGCTTCAGCATCTTCTCGTACAGTTTCCCTGTAGTGTTCAACATACACAGAGGTCTATATGCTGAAGGGGACCGCGGATCTCCTTTTCCTTTGCTGATCAGAACCAAACGCTGAACTTTCCACTTTTTGTGAAAGAGTCTAGCCCCAAGACAACTGTTCAGCATGTTCAACAAGATCTGCGGGCACGTGCCGGCTATAGCATTCAGTACTTCGGCTGGGATTCCATCCGGCCCTGGAGCTTTCCTATTTTGTAGGGAAGTCGCGGCTGTCCATGATTCCTCCTCATCAAAGAGTGGAATCTCCATTATTGGGGCTCTGTCTGTGTCCTCCTCTCTAGTCGGATGGGTTGGAAAAAGCGCATCAACTACGTTGTCCAGGGTTTCGGCTGGCATTAACTCGCAAGCTGACAGTGCTGCAAGCTTTCGGGTAACTATCTTATACCCTAAGCCCCATGGCTCACTATCCACTTCCTGGCACAATGTAGTCCAGCTCTGCTTCTTGCTTGTTCTAATAGCCATCCTTAGCTGTTTCTTTGCCGCTTTAAATTTCTTAATTGCGGCCTGGCTCGTTTCTCTTCGTCTTTTCCTAGTTACATTCTTGTGTTCCTAGTTACAGCCTTGCTAGGTTGTATCCTGGTTGTTGGGCTACCTCCCATATTGAATGATATGTACTGGTGGTCACTACCAGTGTAGTCCTCCAGAACCTTCCATTCTTCTATAAGAGGGGCTATTCCTTCGTTAGCTAGTGTTATATCCGGAATCGTTCCCACGTTTCCGGCCCGCCTGAATGTTGCTGTATTACCAATGTTCATGACTAAAAGCCCTCGTCTTGCTGCCATGTCCATTATACGCCTTCCACGCGAATCTGTCCTAGGCATTCCCCATTCCACTGCCCTGGCGTTGAAATCACCGCCAACTATGACTCCACCTGCGGCTTCCTGGACAGCATCCTCCAGAGAATCCAGTTTTTCCTGGAAGTCCAGTATTGACTCGTTTGGCGTAAGGTAACAACTCACACATGTGACGCCTTTACTCCTTACCCATACATACCCGCTTCCACATCCATGTTTTTCAATGGGAAGTTTCCTTGTATTTCTCACCCAGATAGCTGCTGTGCCAAGGTTATCCGTGAACCATGTTGTGGTGTCCCTATTTTGGTACTGTTCACTGAGTATCAGCAGATCAATCTCCTTTCCCAGCACTGTATGTGTTAGGAGATCGTTCGCCGTTTTGCTCCTGTGCATATTGCCTTGAAGGATGTTGATCATCGCCTCTCGGTTCTTCTGGCTCGGTCAAGAGCCTCCCTAAATACTTGGCATTTTGCTGATCCAGGAATGTGGCCTCGCTGCTCTGCCTTTAGATTCAAGTCTGTGCATAGGACACATTGTGCATCAGAATTGCACGCGGCGCCCTTATGACCCTTCTTTCCACATTTGTAGCATTGGTCCTTTCTGTCAGTTCCTTTGCATTCCCTCGCCTGATGACCATAGCCCAGACACCTGAAACAGCGTGTGACCACGGTTCTCCTTCTTACACGGCAGTTGACCCATCCGATCTTGATTCGCTAAGTTTTCAGTAACTCCTCAGCTGCCTGATCATTCACTTCTACTATTGCCAAAATCTGACCTCTGCTGTTGAGCTTCGTTAAGCTGACTTTGAGTTCTGCTGTCAGTTCCTGGAGATCCCGCGTCAATGCCTCTCTGACTTCTTCTACTGTTGTCAGGCTGTCCAGATCTCTAATTTCCAGAGACGTCCGTGGTACCTTATTCACAACCGTGCCCTGATCTCCCAGCGTACTTTTGAGGGCTTCTGTGAAATCTTTCTGATTTTTGGAGTCCTTTCCCAGCTCCAGCAGGACAAATCCAGCTCTTGTCTGGCGAATGGACCTTATACTCGTGTTTGTGTTCTCTGGCTTGACAGTTCCCCGGATTACCCCTAAGACCTGTGCATAGGTTTTTCCTTCAGCGGGTTTAATAATGATGGCTTCTGTTCTAGTTTTTATTGCTTTCTCTTTCCTTCTCTTGGTGTTATTTGCTTGCCCCTCAGCATGCGTCTGCTTTCAGCCTTATCAGCTTTCGTCTTGCGTCCTGTTACCTCCGTCCACAACGGGGGAGACGCCACATACTTTATTCTCTTGTCCATGGGATTAGCACCCTGATTTTCCGCTGGACTCGATGCTGTTCGTTTGACGGATGTTCGCCTCGGTGTGCTGTGACTTCTTTGCATCGTATGCTTTGCTGTAGTTAGCATGCGAGCTTGCACACTCTTCATCGGCTCTCGCTCCTCTTGAATCGCTTCTATTGCTTCTATCAACTTTGGGATACCATCTTTGATATCCGTGTTGACATTTCTTTGCTTTTCTGCTGCTTTAGCCATCATAGTCAACAGAGACCGCATTTCCTTGAGCACCTGATCAATTTTTGATTCAGGTGTTGAACTAGACTCTTCTTTCTTTTCTACGTTTTTGGAAGTTGTGGGTGCCATAAATTATTCTCGCCAGCGCATCGTGCGTGGAGGGGCGGGCCGAAATAGCTGGGAACGGGTATACCCTCGGACTTAAGTCCTACCCCAGTTCCCTGGGGCCCAGCCTTCGTTTAACCATTCCCGGAAAACACGGACGGACTGGAACTCGCCCGGGACACTGCAGATTCCGACCTCTGCAGCCACCACGCACTCCCTGATCAAGGCCCGAAGGGGCTGGCTTCTGATCCCTACTGCAGCTGACACCTCGGCAGTGCAAGCACACATCAGCACCTCGCCACGTCAGCGGGTTAGGCGGACGTGGTTTGGAGCACTCCCAGTGGGCCACAGCAGGAAACAATCGTGGTTTTTTCTCGGTGTATCCTTCACCCAGTGTGTTTGGTCCGCGGGGCCTATTTTATTTCAGCCCTACCCTCTGTTTCCAGCGAGCATTCCCCTATCCGCTACCCGGGGACGCGCCAAGTAGGGGTGACACCTCCCCTTCCCCGCAGACAACTGCGGAGGTCCTTGGATGATGATGATGATTTTTTTTTTTTTTTACCAGGGCTGGTGGAAAATGTTCAAAAACACACCGAGAAGGGTCCGCACTTCTCGGTAGTGTGGGGATCTTAGTCGCATCACTACAATGACCCTGACATATATAATAGTCAATTATACCTTGGGTATAATTATACATTATACAATATCAACTTTGTCATTATAATAATGGCACCAAGGGACCCACTAAAAACCACCACCCTTTTCTCCTTGGCAGAAATCCCCCCGGAAACGCTTTCGCATTACTTCAGGCAGTGCCGTTTTCTTCACCACAGAGGTGCCTGCTGGATTTCTGGTTTTTTCTGTGCTAGATGTTCTGCAACAAGGTGTTCTTCTTTGTATCCCAACCAGGATGTACGCATCGTCCTCAGTGGAGCGGTGGTACCGCTCATCGGGCTCGTCGGCCTTCGACATCTTGGCTGGGGATGATAGGTTGTACTGCCTCTTACTCCTGCTGTCTTATTCTTTACTGAAAAAGAAGAAGATAAAATGAACAAACAAAAAAAGAACTGTTTCATTTCGTGTCCCAACCAAGATGTTACGCATCGTCCTCAACAACACAGAAATGCAATCAATGCAATCAATGCACGAGTTTGTTTCTTTTAAAAAATATTCAGTACAATCAAGTGAACGTTTTTTTTTGCTCAAATAAATGCAATCAAAGAAATGCATTTCTTTGGATCCAACATTTTTCTTCTCAGTGTAAGCTCTCATGAGTTTCAATATGAGAACTACATGAAAAAAGTTTATTTGGGATGACAATGGCTTGCTTCCTTGATGGCCCACTTGTGTGACCTCAAAACCAATGAAGGAACAAATTTTACAACAAAATAATATCCGCTTTATCCCCGGAAAAAAATGTAATTGATTTTGCTGTATGGAATTTTTAACTTTATAATCTGATGAAACTTGGGTTTTCTTTTTGTTAATTTTGACATGTGATTTCATTATCTATACCGTAAGGACAATATTATAGTAGTCATAGGGTTGTTGCGTGTATAAGAAATAGCCCCAAATGCAACCCGTAATGCACCCGAGTTTGAAAAAAGATATTTGTGCAAGAGCCATTTTTTAATTCTCGCATTTCATTGGTCGACCGCCATGATGAATTGACATAGGTGCAGTGATACGGTGGACCAAGTTTGAAACGAAAATTTAATTCCCGTATTTGATGTTGTTTATTGTTAAGCAAATTTTTAAAACCAATAAGAGGATAGTTAAATTTGTTAAATGGTGCGGAGGTATGAAATAAGAGTTTAATTAACTCATGCAGAGCAGATCTCGTACATTTTCGCAATGAAAAGTATCTTGTTTTATTTGCGAGGTTATGGTCGATGTAATGCTAAAGTAATGGTAAAGTAATATGGCATTATAATTAATAAAGGAAACAAAATGAATATGTAAACTGTTGCAATTATAATAAAACGTTGAAATTTACGTTCAACGGTCATGCCGCAATTGCAACAAGTTGCTTTTGCAGCATTAAAAAATAAAAAAACATGGTGACCGTCATTGCAGTCGGGCCCCTGCATATCGGCAACCCGCTAACGTGGCTTTAAGTGGGTTGCCAGTCTTCAGGGACCCGACTTGAATGACAGCCACTTTGTTTTTTTATTTTTTAATGCTGAGAAAGCAACTTGTTGCAATTACGGCATGGCGATTTAATGTAAATTTTAACGTTTTATTATAATTGCAACAATTTACATATCAATTTTGTTTCCTTTATTAATTATAATGCCATATTACTTTAGCATTACTTTACCATTACTTTACCGTTACGCTGTAGCGTAATGTTTGCGTTCGGCTGGTCCGCCAGGGCTAGAGCTCTTATTTGATGCGAAAAATGAACCAAAACGTGCATAATTCGACCTAGAACGGGTAGGTGTACCGCCGAGAATGAAACGTGTACTACATATTCTCGACAAAGTCATTTTTTGTTTCAGAATCATTTGTAAAAAAGTCAGCCGCAACGACGATCAAACCGACCATGGTCGTGCAGGGTGTCTAGCGAGCATCCTATTTTAAGAAGACTTCAACTTTTGAACGAAGTTTGGAATTGTTTAATTTGTAACCAAAGTTTTCATCAGTTTTGAAGGCACTTTCCAGTTAGAAATTTAAAATGATTCAGCTTCAAAAATCATGATACAGAATTTGAAAACTAATAATTTTCAATGACTTAGTTTCAGTATCCTAATTTAAGAATGCTTCAATTTTTGAATGAAGTTTGGAATTGTTCAATTTTTAACGCGTCAATTTTGAATTCATTCATTTTGAAAGTTTCCAATATTAGAAAATTAAAATTACTAAATTCATAAAATCGTGATGCACAATTTTAATGTATTTTTTTTTATTTTCTAATTTTTTTATTTAATTCATCCTGAGAATCAATTGATAAACTGATCAAATGATTTGAAATATTTTTAGGTATTGTTTGAAATTTCTTGGAATTTTCAAGAGCTTCAAGAAATTTCAAGGATTTTGAAGGATTTGAGATATTTTAGGTTATTTTAAAAGATTACAGAGAAAGTTTCGATCGACTACAAGAATTTGATTATAATAATTGATTCCAATGACTTTGATATCTTGTAGGGTATTTTAAAAGATTCCATGACATTTTTAAGGGATGTAAATAATTTCAAGAGATTTTTCCTTTTTTTCTTTACTAAAATCAATTAAATTTGGTTGATTTATTAAATTATTATATTTTCCATTGTTTCGAATTCTTTTGAATTTAACTTGAATTGTTTTGAAGTATTATGAATTCATTCGGAAATTTTGACTTTGAGTAAGAAAGCACCCTATGCGCGTGGCCCTATCACAGTTGCTTAAAAATTCACCTTTTTCTGGTAGAGAATTAATTTTCTTGGTTGAAAAATCAACGATTTTGGTAAAAAATGTATGCATCTCGTTGAAAATTCGTATTTTTTAAAGATAGTAATTTTTTTTGTTAGAAATACAATTCTTTGTCTAAAAATTAATCCGTTTTGGTTGATTCAACTATTTTGTTGAAAATTCGTCTTTTTCTGGTTAAATTCAATTGTATTTATTCATAATTGAAATATTTTCTGTTGAATTATTAAATATTATATCTTTTTAGTTTGGAAATTCAACTCCTTGGTTGAGAATGAAACTAGTTTCTTAAAACTTCCCTTTTATGGGTGAAAATTAATTTTTTTTAACTGAAAATGTAACTGGTTAGATAAAAATGAACTTTTTTGATTGAAATTTCACATTTTATTATATGATGTTAATGTTTTTTGTCTACTTGGTCTAAAATCAATATTCATTGAATATTGATAAATAATTTTTGAGTTTTGAAAAAAATTTCTCTACCTCCACTAGGATTTGAACACCAGATCTTTCAGACTTCCGGTCTGATGCTTTAACCGATTAAGCTACAGAGACACAAGAAGATTTTCTTCAAAACTCTCACAAGCTGAATGTCGACGTCATTCTATACTTGTATTATCGTTCCAGCATGAGAGTGATTTTAATTATTTTGATGTTAAGGTTGTTGACCAGTGAAATATTAATTTTATATGATGTTAATGTATTCTGTTTACTTGGCCTAAAATCAATATTCATTGAATATTGATAATTAATTTTTTGAGTTTTGAAAAAAATCTCTCTACCTCCACTGGGATTTGAACACCAGATCTTTCAGAATTCCGTTCTGATGCTTTGACCAATTAAGCTACAGAGACGCGAGAAGATTTTCTTCAAAACTCTTACAAGCTGAATGTCGACTTCATTCTATACTTGTATTACCATTCCAACATGAGAGTGATTTTATTAATTTTGATTTTAAGGTTGTTGACCAGTGAAATATTAATTTTATAGCATGTTAACGTTTTTTGTCTCCTTGGTCTAAAATCAAAATCAAAAATCTAAAAGATCTGGTGTTCAAATCCCAGTGGAGGTAGAGAGATTTTTTTCAAAACTTAAAAAATTAATTATCAATATTCAATGAATATTGATTTTAGACCAAGTAGACAAAAAACATTAACATCATATAAAATTAATAATTCACTGGTCAACAACCTTAACATCAAAACTAATGAAATTTCATATTTTTGGGTTGAAAATCTGAGTAAAATTTGTCTTTTTATCTACAAAATTCAACAATTTGGCAACAAATTTAACTATGTTGTAGAAAATTCAACTTTTTTTTAGAAGAACCGTTTTTCTATTCAAAATGAATGTTTTTTTCAATAGAAATTTATTTAATTTTGGTTAATTGAGTTCAGTAATTCAACTATTCGGTTGAAAATTGATGTGTTTTGTTGAAAATTCGTCCTTTTCGCTAGAAAATTAATTGTCTTGCTTGAAAATTCAAGTGTTTAATTAAAAATTGATGTAACTTGTTGCAAATTTCCTTTTTGGGTTTGAAAGTAATTTTTTGAACTAAAAACTTAGCTATTCCATTGAAAATGAACTTTCTGTTGAAATTTTGTATCTTGGGATTGATAACTCCACCGTTTAGTATAGAAAATTTGTCTTTTAGTGGAGAAAGTTTATTATTTTGTCTTGACAATTCATCTGTTTTGTAGAAGATTCATCTTTGTTATTAAATTTTTTTACTAAAAATTAAACTATTCTATTTTTTATTGAAAATTGATCATGCTAGTATAAAAATTCAACTAATTGGTTGAAAATTTATGCAATTTTTAGAAAATTCGTCTTTTTTCGTAGAAAATTTATCTTTCTGGTTGAAAATGTAATTATTTCATTGACAATTCAACTATTTTGTAGAAATCTGGTCCTTCTAGCGTGAAAATTTCACTATTTTGTCACAAATTTATGTATTTTGTTGAGAAATCGTCTTTTATAGTAGAAAATTAATCATCTTGGTTCAAAATTTACCTATTTTGACGTGAAAATTGTATATTTCAAATGATTTTCTTTTCATTGAGTGAAAAATCTTTCTTTGTTGAGGATTGAAGTGTTTTGTAAAATATTTGTCTTTTTCGGATCAATTCAACTGTTTTTGATTAAAAATCAATAAATCAGTTATTTAAGTAACTAAAAAATGGGGATTTTATTGATTACCGTTTGCTTCAAAATTCTCTGTGGATTTTTGGTGAGACAACCTAAGAAGGGATTAGTTAAATGTGTGCTTTGGAGACTAGATTCCTGACCTGATAATTTCAACAGTTCCCCATGTCTTGGACGAAATCATTTGTTGATATCAATTGTAACAATTGCAAGGAGCATAGAAGAATAGGAGACCATTGCCGTCTCATAAGACTTCAAACAATTCAAGTTAAATTCAAATTATTTTCTATAAAAAAATACGAATTTTCAACAACATTTTCTTTATTTTTCACATGATTCAAAGTCATTTTTTACCAAAATCGTTGAATTTTCAACCAAGAAAACTGATTCACTACCAAATTTCCGGATAAATTAAAAATACTTCAAAACAATTGAGTTTTTTAATTTTATTTTATTTTTTCAGTTTTTATTTTTTAAGTTTTCTTTTCCAATGTATATTTTTAATAATATAATTGAAAAAGGGATGACAAAATATCGCCAAATTCAATTATTTTTTAAAACATAAATCGTCTCCACTTTGACAAATATTATTGAAACTATTTGAAATTTGGTATGCATACGCATTATACCCTAGCGATGCCTGCAAAATAAATAAAAAAGGTGAAAATGCCAATTGTTTAATAATAATTAATTGCAAATGGAGACCTGACGGTAAGCACGTTTTTTCAGCTTCGGCGAAGAAAAGTATAGAGGGAAATTTGGAGTTGAAACAACTTCCAGTGAGAAATTTGTTCCTTACTATTGGAGGAAGATTTCTGGAAATTTTTTAATCGATTCACTAAAAATTGGCGGAAATATCCATTTTGTAAGAAAGTACGCGACGTCGTCTACGATTGCATCGTTAGCAGATTCAAGCGCTTCTCAACGTTAGTACTCTTGCCTTTACACTCTCATATTAAGGACTCGTCTTATTAAACATAAAAAAAACCCTGCCTTTTCCCCCAAATAATAGAAAATCGACTGCTTTATATTTTTGGATATTCCGTTGTTTTCAATTAAGTATAAAATAACTGAAAAGAGGAAAATTTGTGCTCCGCAAGTTGTGCCACCCTTCATTTTTTTCCTTCGTTTTAGTAATAAAGAATGTAAACAAACCGTCTAGTGCCTTTGTTTTGAAATTTTCACTGTGAAAGGTGTTTAGTGTCAAAATTGTTTCGGACTGTCCAGATCGTTTTCTGATGGATTAGATCAAATTGAATATTATAGTTTTCAGTTTGTCACTGTAAAACAATATGATTATAAATTTTTAGTTATTTTCAAGTTTTTGAATTATGTCAGAACTTCAAGTAGGCCGTAAAAGGCTTCGCAACTAAAGCAAGTGGAAGAGAAATGTGACAAAAGATTGCAGGAACAAGGTAATGCAAGAATGATATCTTGATTATATTCAAAATACTCAAATTAATACAATGATTGACACATTAAAATGTTAAATCATTCAATAAATTCTAAAATTTTCATTAGACGTGTAAATTGAAGTTCGTTAAAGGACCCTGCACGTAAAAGTGACTTAAAAGTGAATTTTTCAGTTTACGTGGGGTAATGATCAATTATTATTAATGAAATATTTGTTTAAACAATCCATTATTTTTGAGCACTTTCTTCACTCAGAGTAATGCTAGAAAGTTGCGGCTTTTCTGAAATTTTGTAGTTTTTTTTCTTAAATAAAAACGTAAATATGCCTGATTTATCTATTATTTCATACTTGACAATTTTTTTGAGACCTGTTTGATTTTTTTATATGTGGGTATCATTAATAAAATTTTTGTTCTCTATGGAATAGGGAGGGGGGGGGGTGATAATAAGAAGTGTACTTAGGGTCTGCAATAAACTTCATGTTATATTTTAAAACAACATTTTTACAGGTTATTTACTGACCTACTCCTAATAATTCCATTCTTTTTTTTGTTGTATGTATGTTAACTTCTCTTATTTATTACCTCACTTCCAGGAAAAAGTTGAAAGAAGTTTGAAATTTTTAGAAAACACCGCAACTTTGTAGCATTATTCGAAGAAAATAATGCTCCAAATAATAATAAATTTTTTACACAATAACTTTTTGTTAAATTATTTTTGTAAGACTTATTTTATCAGAAGAATAAATTAGAAAATATGTTGAAACTCTATGTATCGATTCAAAGCCA
>CAKNXH010056682.1:328-12743 GCA_932178445.1 Andricus quercusramuli
TACTTTTATTGATAATACATTATTTGAATTTCGCGGGAAAATGTATCACTTCAAACAGTGCTCCCAATCTTGCTCCCCAACCGCACTGCGCATGCGTCGCGCTAAATTTCTGATTAGCTGCATAGCGCGCGCTTATTTAAAATGTTTAAAATATGCAAATTAATTGTTTAAACAAATAATAATTAGAAAATGCATTAAAATACATTTTTCATTTCAAAATATACTTTCGCAGTCATAAATATAATAATTATTTGATTTCACTGCTGAAAACGCATTATTCCTTGGGACATCGAAGAAAGATTTCAGCAGTGAAATCTAATTATCATTATATTTATGAATGCGAAAGTATATTTTGCAATGAAAAATGTATTTTAATGCATTTTCTAATTATTATTTGTTTAAATAATTAATTTGCATATTTTAAACATTTTAAATAAGCGCGCGCTAAGCAGCCAATCAGAAATTTAGCGCGACGCATGCGCAGTGCGGTTAGGGAGCAAGATTGGGAGCACTGACTTCAAATTGAAAAGGGCGCTTAATTCAAATGATAAAAGAAGTGAAAGTAGTAGAAAACATATTATTCGCATTAAATAGTTCGTATTTAGGGTTGCTACAATATCCCAATTTCTAAATTCTTCATCATATAAAACCCACCTTACACCTACAAGATCAATAATGTTAATGAAAAATAAATTTTGTTTTTAAATATATTTAAAACACTTTTTCGTTGTGTTCTCAAGTCAAAAAGATGAATTTCCAACCAAAGAAATGAATTTTCAACTAAAATTATGAATCTTAAACCAAAAATATATATATTTTTTCATAACAAAAAAATGATTTTTTAACCAAATACAGAGGGATTAAATTTTCAGGTTTTTAAACAAAAATGAATTCTCAACAAAATAATTCAATTTTTAACTAAAAAAGAGAAATTTACAAACCAAAAATAGATTTCAATTTGCAGTTAGAAATTAAATTTAAAAAAACGAGTTTTCAGCAAAATTAATTATTTATCAACTAAAAGTATAAATTTTCAAGCGAAAATGGAATATTTTACCTTCAGCTAAACATTAATTTTCAACTTAGAAGAAAGGAATTTTCAACCGAAGAAATTATTTTTTAATCACAGTGATGAATTTTCAACCAAAAATATGAAATTTTGTCCAAATAGTGAAAAACGAATTTTCAACTAAACATTTTTTCTTCAATGAAAGAAATTAATTTTTAGCCAAAAATATAATATTTTAATTTTCTTCTAAACAGATAATTTTTTACGAGAAAGATTACACTTATATAAAAAAAGATCAATTTTTCACAAAAAATAGAATAATTAAAGTGAATTTTCAACTAAAATGATGAATCTTCAACTAAGCAAAATTTAATTTTTAACCAAATACATGAATTTCAAACTAAAAAAATTAATTTTCTACCAAAAACGAAGTAAGATAATTTTCAGTCAGTGAAATAAATTTTGCAAGCAAAAAACAAACGAATTTTCAACCAAAGGAATTAATTTTTAAACAAAAAGATGAAATTTCAACTAATGAGAGTACTCTTTTACAAAAAAATGGATTATCAACAAAATATTAAATTTTCACCCAAAGCAGATAAATTTCCAACTAAAAATAGAATAGTTACATTTTCAGTAAAAAATTAATTTTCAATAAAATTCAAGTAAATTTTTAACAAAATAGTATATTTTTTATAAAAAAAATTATTCGAAATAAGAAAAGTCTCATTTTCAACCAAAGAGATCAATTCTCAATCAAATAATTCAATTTTAAAATGAAGAAGATCGATTCACAAAACCAAAAATATAATATTTCAATTTAAAGTCAGAAAATTAAATTTAAAAAAAAAACGAGTTTTCAGCAAAATCAATTTATTTTCAACTAAAAATATAAATTTTCAAGCGAAAATGAAATAGTTATGTCTTCAGTAAAAAAATTAATTTTCAACTAAAGAGAAAAGCATTTGCAACTAAAGAAATTAATTTTTAATCACAATTATGTATTTTCAACCAAAAATATGAAATTTTTACCAAATAGTGGAATTTTCAGTCCAGAAGATGAATTTTCTATCCACAAAAAAAAACGAGTTTTCAAACTAAATAGTTTCTTGTTTAATGAGAGAAATTAATTCTTAAAAAAAATAGAATAATTAAATTTTTCACTGAACAGATAATTTTCTAATGAAAAATATTACATTTCTATCAAAAAAGGTAAATTTTCCACAAAAAATTGAATAGTTAAAGTGAATTTTCAATTTAAAAAAATTAATTTGTAACCGATTATATAAATTTTAAACTAAAAAGATAAATTTTCCAAAAAAATTAGGCAGGATAATTTTCTGTTAGTAAAATAAATTTTCAACCAAAAAAGAACGAATTTTCAACGAAACAGTTAAATTTTTGACTAATGTAATGAATTTTTAACCAAAAAGATGAAATTTCAATTAATGAGAAAAAAAAGACAAAGAAAAAAAACTAATATTAAATTTTTACCAAAAAAAAGACGAATTTTCGACTAGTGGTTAAATTTTTACAGAAAGCAGATAAATTTCCAACTGAAAATAGAATAGTTAAATTTGTAGTGAGAAAATTAATTTTCACTAAAATAAATTAAGTAAATAATAATGATAAATAAAGTAAATTCTCAACGAAATAGTGTAATTTTCAACCAAGAAGATCAAATTTCTATCGAAAAGGATACATTTTCGACAAAAAATAGAACAGTCACATTTTCCCTTTAAAAATTTAATTCTAAACAAGAAAAATGTATTTTCAACTAAAAAGTTCAATTTTCAACTAATGAGATGCAATTTCCACCAAAATAGATGAATTTTTAACAAAGTACATGTTTTCAACCAAATATTTGAATTTTAAAAGGAATTTAAAAAAAAGCATTTTCTACTTTTATTAATAATTACATTATTTAAATTTCGCGGGAAAATGCATTAGTTTAATTTCCAACCCGAAAGATTAATTTTCTACCAAAAATTTTCTACTAAAAAAGATTCATTTTCAACAAAGTTTATGAATTTTCATCTGAAAAAAAATCAATTTTCAACCGAGATTATAATAGTTAAAATTTCAGAAAAATAAATGTTCAACCAAAAATAAAAAATAAACGAATTTTCCAAAAAATAATTTTTTTTCAGAACAAAAAAAAATGATTTTCGATCAAAAACAGAAGAATTAAATTTTCAGTTAAGACAATCAATTTTCAACCAAGAAATAAAGTCTCAACAAAATAATTCAATTTTGAACTAAAAAAGATTTTACAAACCAAAAACTTAATATTTCAATTTTCAGTTAGAAAAGTGAATTTAAAAAAAGAGTTTTCAGCAAAATTAATTAATTTTCAACTAAAAATATTAATTTTCGAGCGAAAATTCAGTAGTTATATTTTCAGCTGAAAAAACTAATTTTCATCTAAAAAGAAACGAATTTTCAACCTAAGAAATTATTTTTTAATGACAGTGATGAATTTTCAACAAAGTAAAAGAATAGTTCAATTTTTTACTGAGCATATATTTTTTCTACGAAAAAGATTACATTTCTATCAAAAAAGTTAGATTTTCAACAAAAAATTCAAGCAAAAAATAAAACGAATTTTCAACAAATGATTGTTCAACCGAAGAAATCAATTTTCAACCAAAAAGATGAAATTTTAACTACTCTTTTGCAAAAAAGAAAAAAGACGGATTTTCAACAAATGGTAAAATTTTGACCGAAAACAGATAAATTTTCAACTAGAAATAGAATAGCTAAATTTGCATTGGAATTATAAATCAGATATTTGAATTTTGAACTTGGGAAGATAAATTTTCAACCAAACTGTAGAATTTTCTTCAACAAAAAAAAAAAAAATGAATTAACGAAAAGCGTGGCATATTATATTTCAACCACAACAAGGATTTTAGTTTCATACCACAAATAGTTGAATTCAATAAAAAAGATGAATTATCAAGAAAATATCTAAATATCTTTTTTTTAATCTTTTATATTCTATTTCGAAATTTTAGGAAATGATTTAAAATGTGTTAATACTTCAAAAATATTTTCTTGAAATTAATTTCTTAAAATCAAAAACCAAGTAAAATTTTTCCTGAAATCTAAAAAAAATTATTTTCTTCAAGACTTTCAAAATTCTTGAAACACTTCAAAAATCTTATTTCAAAGTTGACAAAAATCTACATTTTGTTTCATATTTTTGGAAATCCGTTCTAGTTTTGAATTATATAAACAAATTTCTAAGAACTTCTAAATATCTTTAAAAGTTATACGAATTTGTTCTAAAATTTTATAATTTTGCAAAACTAACAATTTGTCCTTTAAAGTCTTCTACAGTTCTTTCCGAATTTTTAGGAAATCATCCAAAATGTTTTAATACTTTCGAAAATATTTTCTTAAAATTAATTTTTAGAATAAAAAAACCAATTAAAATTTTTCCTGGAATCTCAAAAAAATATTTTCTTGAAAACATTAAAAATTCTTAAGCAGCTATAAAAACCTTATTTCAACATTTTCAAAAAATACATTTTGTTCACAATTTTTTGAAAAGTTTTCAATTCTTTGATCATTTTCGACTCTTTCCAAAACTTAGAAATATATTTTTTGAAATAATTCGAAGCTGTAAAGCATATATTAAAAATTCCTGATCTTTATTTTTACATTGCATTAGATTGTATATAATTATAAACAAGATTGAAGTTTTAAGAAATGAAAATAAATCAATTAAGTAAGCAATCGTGCAATTTCGGTTCCAATCATTTATTTGATGAAACTCTTTGAAAATTTATCAAGTAAAAAGTGTAAGCTTGGTGCCCAAATACTAAACAATAAATACTATAAAATAAAATTTTTTTTTCATTTTTTCATAGAAAATTACATTTTTCATACATCATAACGAATCAATTGAATTGAATCAATTTTCGACTGTTCGTAACTTAACATTGAAACTGAAATGAAAACTAGAATTCAGTGTATGCTCATTCTGTAGTTACATAAGAAATTATAAAATTAAATTCTTTATAAAACACATAATTATATAAAAATAATGTTTAGAATAGTAACCTTACAATCAAAATTACAAGCATAATCTTATGTTGTTCAATATCATTCTTCTCAGGAAAATCTTCAATATTTATTTCCTTCTGATAGCACGGAAACCATACGAAGGTCCTTCATAATGATAGGGTTTTTTGTGCATCGTTGCCGATAATTTACGCAAATCCGTTACAGAAAGATACTCGAATATTCTATCGATAATGAGACTCGGCAATTGAATCTCGCAATACTCTCGAATTAAATTCAAAAAACTTTCAGTACTCAGCTCTAATAATTCTTTTCTGGCCTTTCCTCTTTCAATACTTCTTTCCAGGCATAGAGTATACGCTGGAAATTCTTTAAAATAACCGGAATCCAGAATTTGCATCAAATCTTCATTTCTGGCAAAGCTAGCCAGTTTACTTACAGGTTTCGTTAAAATGTCGTAGAAAGTTATATCAAATTGAGGATGAATTTTCCTTCCCCGCATGTTCATCACTTCTAATTCACATTGTGTGTACCATTCAAGTAGCTTTTCAGCTTCAAGAAATTTCAATTCTCTTGATTGGGCGATATTAGCGATTTTAGAGGTTGATCTCATTTTAACTAGAATCGCAATCAGCAACTTCAGAACGTCGTTTTTAAGTAAATTTCTGGATTCTGTGCGACATAATTGAAGGGAACGGCCGAGCGTGAAGGGAGAAGTATAGAAATCGCATAATAAATCCACGACGGTTTCAGTATCAGGAATGTTTTCTGCTATAGCTAAGATAATGTTGAGTTCACCATTGTTCACAGCTACATTAAGAACACCTATGTAGTCAGTAAAATCAGAATTCAGGTATTCCAGTATAATATCTACCAATGGTAAACATCTTAATTTGACTGCCATTTTCAGCGACGAATTGCGTGAATACTCGATGAAACTCATTTTTGCTGTATAGTTAAGGAGACATCTAACAATTTCGGGACGAAATTCTGCGTTTTCTGTGATTCTCTCTGATGCATTAACTTTACCAAAAGAGCTAGAAGAACCTTCTGACTGTTCTTCTTTGGATACTTTGATTTTAAATGCATAATCCAATGCAGAAGGTCCCTCAGAAGTCCTAGCCAATGAGCAAGCTCCTTTTATCAACAGCATTTCCGTGATGTGAAGATACTTTTCAAAAGAGGATAGAGTAACTAAAACATCATTTGAAGAATCATTATCTGTAAGTAAACGTCTACCTATATTCTTTGAAAATCGAGTTTTGTTCGGATTTATAACAGAATCATGCCTTTCCCGGTCCAAAGCATAATGTAGTGGTGTATATCCTTTATCTGTAGTCAGAATTTTAGCACCAGAATACAAAAGATATTTGACAGTCGATACTCTTCCTGAAGCTGCTGCAAGATGTAGTGGAGTTTCCAAAAACCTTGTCCTTGAATTAATATCAGCACCTGCCTTAATAAGTTCTTCCACCAATATTCTGTGACCATACGTTGCAGCAAAGTGAAGAGCTGTTTTGTCATTTTTACTCTTTAAATCAACTTTAACTCCACTCTTTAAAAATATCTCAACAATCTCTTCATCCCCAGTTTTGGCTGCAACATGAAAAGCTGGCATCACGTCCAATTCTGGAAGTAAATGTCTGCCGAAATCAGCACGTGCAAATCTGAAGCCATGCAAAAATGCATTTAGTCTTTGGCCGTGTGTAGCACTGGCTCCCTTATTTAGAAGCAACCGGACAATCTCTTTCTTTCTGGCTTTTGTAGCAAGAGTGAGTGGTGTAGATCCGGTCATATTAAAAGAATCGATTTTGGCACCTCGGTCTAAAAGTTCACTAACAATTTCCAAATTTCCGGCAGCAGCAGAAAGATGGAGTGGTGTATCACATTCTGATGTCTTTGAATCAACGGCAGCTCCATACTGAATTAAATATTTTAAAACCTTCACATGTCCATTAGCCGCAGAGAAATGAAGAGGTGTTTTCAAACCTTCACCTTTGGCATTGATTTTGGCAGAATCTCCTTCCGTCACTAGCAACTTGACAATTTCCTCATTGCCAGTTTCAGCAGCAAAGTGCAGTGGCGTCATTTGGCCTGGGATTAGAGATTCAACATCGGTTTTCTGTTTCAAAATATACTTCACCATTTCAGTTTTGTTCTTCTGGATGGCCAAACAAAGAGGAGATATACCACTGATGTCTTTCATAGAAATAGAAGCTCCACGATCGATCAGAACTTCGATGATCTCCACACTTCCTGAAGTCGTAACATAATGTAGTGGAGTGTAGCCGTTTTCGCATGATGCATGGACTGAAGCACCATGAGTCAAGAGAATCATTATTATTTCTATGTTTGGATTTGGGTGTCCAGCCGCAATGTGGAGAGGAGTTTTACCATCTTCATCTTTTTCGTCGACTTTAGCACCACTTTTTAAGAGAAGATCAATAAAGACTAAGTTGCCCATTTCCGTAGCAACATGAAGTGGGGTTGCTTTCCTAATATTTTTTAGATTTGCAGTAGCTTTATTTAGTAATAAATCAACGACGTCAGTATGATTTCCTTTGATTGCCAGATGCAAAGGGGTGTTACCATCCTTATCTCCTTTGTCGATTTCAGTATTCCTTTTACGAAGCAGACAGATTATCTGTTCGTGGCCCCTTGCAGCTGCAATGTGTATTAATTTCTTTCCAGATACTTCGCCTTCCAGGGAGTCTTCTTTAAGTAGGGAATGTGTAACTTCAAGTTGGCCATTATGAACAGCAAGAAAAAGATGACTGTAATAAGTAGTATCGTTGTAGTTACAGTCATGGCTTGACGATTTTTTATGTTCGTTTGGTTTTGTAAAGTGTCTAAACCCTCCAGGGTTTCTTGAGCCACCACCATAGCTAAACTTCCGATTCATGATGAGATCTTTGATGTCCAGGGCAGTTTCTAAACAGAATTCAAAAAAGAGGTCCTAGAACGATAGATTTTCTTCCTCCTCGGAGTGAACAATTCTCTCTTCAAGTCTGCAACGTTGAAACTCTTGCTGCAATAAAAATGGAACAATTTGAATATTCTCATCAGTTCATTCACAAATAATTATTTTGGGGTCTAAAGTTGCAATAGATGCCATTTGGCAATCATTCAAAAAATATTTAAAAACAAATTCACAGCTTTTATATATTTCAACGCATAGGCTCTGTTTTTTAACAAAAGTAATTAATATTTTATCGATGACTTCTTGCTATGATCATTTTCAAATTTCCAAGAATTATTAATTGTTGGAAAAATTTTGATAAAGAAATGCAGAGTTTGGCTACTTTTATAACAATAAGCTCAATTCATTTTTTTCATGAAGTCAACTCTTCGCTATGATATTTGGTTTTTTAGGCCCCTACTCTCAAAAATTTTCTTTTAGTCCGATGTTCTTTGGGGATGGCTCAAATTAAAGAATTTAGCATTCAAATGAACAATGATATTGTCTATGTTACATTTTTCTTTTTTTACATTAGTGGTTAAAAATCAGAAAAATTTGACTATTGAGCACCCTTAGAAGCTTTTCTTTTGATCTAATTTGTCTTCAGGATGGCTCAGATTGAAATATCTACAATTCTAATGAATAATAAAATTTGTTACGTTACATTTTTCTTCTTTTTGTATCAGCATAACATAGTTAATTGAGATAAAAAAGAAAACTCCTTATGTTAAAGTTTTTTTACATTATTGGTTAAAAAAAGTAAAATAAGAAAATGAGGAAAATTTGGTTTTCAGTCCCCTATGATGAAAGCTATTCTTTTCAGTCCGATGTTCTCCGGAGGTTGCGCAAATTAAAGCTCTTGGCATGTAGAATTAAGATAAAAATAAAAGTTTCTAATTTACATTTTTCTTCTTTTTATATTAGTGGGTAAAATATAAGAAAAATAAGGGAAATTAGTTTCTTAGGTCTTTAGAGTGAAAGCTTTTCTTTTAGTCTAATTTTTTTCGGGGAACATGTGGAAAGAAGTAAGATTCCCTGATTGTTATATGAAAATTTGTTGGTTCACAGGAATGATTGATTTTTATTGCGGATACAATTTTTGTCGAAAAATAATATTTAGTCCTTTCCGCACCATAAGAGCAAGAAGAAATGAATTATGTATGCTCAGTTTATTTAAGTTAACATTTGAAATTTTTATCGTTTCGTCGAATTTTGTGTAACTTTGAAAAGATGCCCGGTGCATTTCTGCTGGTGTACAAATATATTTGAAATCTTGAATTTTTAAAATTATTTCATTAAACATTTCAAAAACATGTATTACGGTTATTTAAGTTACTATTTCTTCACCTCAACAAGCATATTCGATAAAATTGCATTATAACATACCTACCTACTAACTATAGAAGTTTCAAATAATTTAATAATTTTTATCGTTGATCCAGTTTCAAGTTTCAATATATATTTTTGACTCCCTTCTGTTAATTGATTGCATATTCGAAGTTCCACCTGGAAAACGTAGAAATATTATAAATATACAAGTAAATAAATGATAATAACAAGAAATTTTACACGTGTATTCAAAAAAGAAATCTCGACAGTATTAAACAATATCAGAAACCGATAAACTTTGAAAGTCCACTTCTAGAGTATATTCATAATTTTTTTCAATTACTTTAGAAAAGAGAAAGGTTTTATGGGTCCTAAAGGAAGGCAAAATGTTGTGAAAAACTGTTTAAATCCAGTTAGTACAAATGTTAATATCAAATTTATATTTCATACCAAAACTTCAAGTTTTTCCTCAATTAACAAATGTATGTAATTTATAAATCAGTTTTTTCTTATTTGGAATTGATTTGTTTAACTAAAATGTATCTGTTCCACGTTTTGTCGAAAATCTATCTTTTTTGACAGCAAAATTCCCTCATTAGTTGAAACTTCATCATTTTAGTTACAAATTTTTAGTAGAAATAGTTTTTTTTTTCAAAATCGTTTTTGTTTTTGATAGAAAATTCATGTTTTGGGTGGAAAATGCCACTATTTGGTTCAAAATTCACATTGTGGTTGAAAATTCATCATTGTGATTAAAAATGAATTTCTTTGGTTGAAAATTCGTTTATTTTCAGTTGAAAATGAATTTTTTTAACTGACGACGTAACTTCCACTTTTGCTAGAAAATATACATTTTTAGATGAGATCTAATTAATTTTGCTGAAAACACGTTTTTTTGTTTAAAATTTACTCTCCTAACAGCAAATCGAACTATTATATTCTTGGTTTGTAAATTGATCTTTTTTAGTTTAACATTTATATATTTTATTAAAATATTTGGAATATTTTTATAAATCTTTATAAATATTTGAAATAAAATTTTGTAATATGAATTTCCAGCCTTGAAGATTTCAAAATTTGTTGAAAAGGAATCAGTAAGAATTTAGGACAAAATTTTTTGTGAGATTCCTGGGAATATTCCAAGTGATTCTTTATTTTGAAAAATTAATTTTAAGAGAATACTTGACAAGATTTTGAAATATTACAGAAGATTTCCAAAATCGTCAAAAATGAATATGAAAGATTTTAGAAAATTTTACGAATAATTCAAATTTGAATTTCGAAGAATACTTCTTCTGAATTTTCTAGCTAGTTTTCTTGAGAAATCCATTCATATTATATTTATATAACATCGAAGCAAATAAGCAAAGTAACAAAATGAGTATATAGTTATTCGAAATTTTTATTTTATTTTTAACTTTTTTTTTCCTTCATATTAAAATTTGCATAATTTTTTTTTGCGTTTATATTACTGTTTTCTATCGGAAGGTGGTATTAACGAAAAATTAGATTTCAAAGAAGATTTAAAAATTTCAACAATTTTAGGTTATTTTATCGTTTTAAATCAAAAATTGGCAGTTTAAAACAAAAATCATTAGAATTTGGACAAGATTTAGAACCTTTTCAAATTTTCGGATTATGTTAGTGCCTTCTGTGAAAAATTGGCATTTTCAATAAAAAATAGTTCCATTTCAAAGAATATTCACAACTTTGGACAATACTAAGTTATTTTAGCTTTTTACACAAAAAATTGGTATTTCAGAAAAAAATCATCATGATACGAACAAGATATAAAATATATTAACAATTTTGGATTATGTTAGTGTTTATCATCAAAACATGATATTTAAAAAAAAATATATTTCGAAGATGATTACATTTTTTGACAATTTCAGGTTATGTTAGCGTTTTGCACACAAAATTGGTAGTTTAAAACAAAAATATTATTATTTGAACACGGTTTAGAACCTTTGAAAAGGCTTGAAACTGGTTAGTGTTTTTCGTGAAAAATTGACATTTTTAATCAACGAGAAATTCAATTCCAAAGAAGATTGTCAACTTTTAACCATTTTAGGTTATGCCAGTATTTCACACAAAAAATGTATATTTTGAAACAAAAATCATTATAATATGAACAAGATTAAAAATCATTTATCAAATTTGGATTATGTTAGCGTTTTTAGCTAGGAAATGGTATTTTCAATAAAAAAAACATTTTAAGGAAGATTTATAACTTTTGACAAGTTTAAGTTTTGTTTAAACAGAAATCATTTGAAGTTGAAGAAGATTCACAATTCTAAACAATTTTCTATTATGTTTTGTTTGCATTTTTCGTAGTAAATTAGCGGTATTTTAAATAAAAAATTATTGGGTTTCGAAAAATATTTACCATTTTTGTACCACTTTTGATTATGCTGGTGTGTTTCACCCAAAGTTGGTATTTAAAAAAAATGATAATCAGATTCAAATCCAATGATTTTTAGTTGAAATAATAAAATTTACAAGCTTGCGTAATTTCGGATTGTGTTAATGCATTTCGTCGGAAATTGAAATTTTTATAGAAAAATCGCTCTATTTCAAAGAAGATGATTAATTTTTTTAACAATTTTAGGTTACGCTGGTATTTTTGAAAACAAATAATTATAACTTGAACAAGATTCAGAACCTTTCAACAATTCTCAATTATAATAGCGGTTTTCGTCAAAAATTTGTATTTAAAATTTTTTAAAATTATTTTTGAACGAAGATTCACAATTCACCAACAATTTAAGTTTATGTTAATATTCTTTATTAGGTCTCTGTGATTTGAAACAAAAGTAATCAGGGTTAAATGAAAATTTAATCTCAAACAATTTTTTATTATGTTATGTTAGTGTTTTTCATCTGGAATTGTTATTGTTGTTAAAAATCATTCAATTTCAACTAATGTTTACAATATTTAAACTATAATACGTTTTTGAAATATTTTTTATCGGAAGTGGGTGTTTTTGATCAAAAGTAAAATTATGTGATTGTGTTATTTTTTGTATAAAAATATTACATATTAATTCTGAAGTCCTCTTAGTGAATAATTTTGAATTTTGAAGCAA
>CAKNXH010056682.1:25471-43420 GCA_932178445.1 Andricus quercusramuli
AAGTTGGTCATTATGAACAGCAAGTTTTGAAACAGGATTCAAAGAAGAGGTTCTCGAATGATAGATTTTCTTCCTCCCCTGAGTGAATAATGCTCTCTCTAAGCCAGCAACATTTAAACACTTGCTGCAATACAAATGGCACAATTTGAACATTCTCATGAGTTCATTCACAAATAATTATTTTAGGGTCTAAAGTTCCAATAGATGCCATTCGGCAATTATTTTTAAAATCTTCAGAAACTAATTCAAAGTTTTGATATATTTCAACGAATAGGCTCAATGTTCTTTTACGGAATCAATGAAGAATGTCTTTACGATGAATTTTTGCTATGATTCTTTACAAATTTACAAGAATTATTAATTATTCAAAGAATTTCCATAAATATATTCAGAGTTTAACTATTTTTCAACGCATAGGCTTAATTTTTCAACAAAAGTAACTAATATATTGTGGATAACTTTTTGCTATGATAATTTTCAAATTGACAAGAATTATTAATTATTTAAACAATTTTCATGAACAAATTTAGAGTTTGGATGTCTTTCAACGAAACGGCCAGGGTGCCCACCAGTTCCCTTTTCCTATTTTCCCTGAGTTTTCCCTGTCTTTCACTGGTTTTCCCTGTCTCTTTTAAATCCCATTCTTCGCAATGTTAATAGTAAATAGAGATATTTTGAGTGATGAAGACAAAATTTCGGTTATTATTTTAGGACCTATACATACATACGTATGTATAGGTTTCTCATTCAGCCAAATCAAAGCTATTTTAGATGGGTAAAAATTTTAAGAATCTCATTTCTTCTTTAGTTTCTTGATCTGTGATTCATCTTGGTTTTTTTTTGAACCAAGAGCTCGGAGCTTACTTAAGTTCTAAAAATTATTGTTGCGGGCTGAAGATAGAGCTGAGAAACAACTCTAAGCGCAACGGTTGACGAATTTTCCCTGTGTTTTCCCTGTGACTTCCTTATAAAAAAAATCCCTGTGTTTTCCCTGTTTTCCCAGAAAGTAGGCACTCTGACGGCTCAGTTTTATACGAAATCAACTGAGGAAATCTTCCGGATGAATTTTCGCTACGATGATCTGTAAATTTATAAGAAGTATTATTGCTTAAACAATTTTAATAAACAAATTCAGAGTTTGGCTACTTTTCAACAAATAGGCTCAATTCATTCTTTTCACGAAGTCAACTCCTTGCTTTGATATTTTGTAAATTTATAAGAATTATTTGTTATTTAAACAATCGTCATACAAATTCAGAGTTTGATTATTTTTCAACCAGTTGGCTCCATTTTTACGGAAACGTCTAAGAATGTCTACTCAATAACTTTTTGCTTCGATACTTTGACATAAAAATAAAATTTGCTATGTTACATTTTTTTTATTCTATAAGAAAAATAATAAAAATGAAGAAAATTTGGTTCCTTAGGCCCCTACTCTGAAAATTTTTCTTTTAGTCCGCTGTTCTTCGGGGATGGCCCAAATTCAAACATGTAGAATTCAGATGAAAAATAAAATGTTCCACGTTACATTTCTCTTTTTTATGCTAGTGGATAAAAATAGGAAAAATGAACAATCATGGAAAATTTGAATATTGAGACCCCTACTTTGAAAGTTTTTCTTTTGGTCCAATTGTCTCGAGATGACTCAACTTGAAGCATGCAGAATTCAGATAAAGAATGAAATTTGATATGTTACATTTTTCTTCGTTTTATACCAGGGGGTAAAATATAAGAAAAATAAAGAAAATTTGGTTTCCTAGAACTCTAGACTGAAAGTTTTTCTTTTAGTCCGATTCTTTCCGGGTATGGCATACATTTTTTTCTACCTAAGGTTAAAACATATCAAAAATGCAAAAAAAAAGTGAGAATTTGACTGATTTTCCGTTTACACTTGAACATGTGGGAAAAAAGTAAAATTCCCTGGAATTTTTATGAAAATATGTTTGTTTAAAGGAATGATCTATTTTTATTGCGAATACAATTTTTGTCGAATAATAATAATGGAAATATTTAGTGTTTTCCGCACTATAAGAGCAAGAATAATTAAATTCTAAAATTGTTAGGACTATTTTTAATGTCCTACCAGTGTTGGAACCAATCTATATTCTTGGCTGCAATCTTCTTATCAGGACAGAGTGAATGCAACCTGTAAGGATTTCTATTTGATTATTAATATCATTGAGATAAGTTCAAGCTTCAACACTATATACGAAAATATTTAAGTTGATGAAAAATATAAATACCTTAGAACTAGAAATTGTAGATAATTTAATGATTTCAATCAGATTTTAAATTAAAAAAATGAAATCATGATTTTCGCTCTTCTATTTTTATTAATTTTACAAAACTAGTATAGAAGCAAAATTAATCAAGACAGGTTAGCGAAAATCATAATTTCATAAATTTTTTCATTAAAATCTAAATTCTGAAATTAACGAAGTTATAACGTTACAAAAGTAACGGAAAATTTTACCACATTTCCTATACTTTTACGTGATGGTACCTTCAATCTACTATACAAATTTTCTAGACTTCTAACTTATTTTTCCTAAATTTATCATACTTTTTCAAAATTTATCACCGGGTTGATATAATATTGTCGAAAAAAGTGAAAATCCGAATATTGAATAATACCGAAGAAATGATGACCTAATCAGAAAATTTTCCAAAAATTAAATTTCTTAGATTTCCAAATTAACATAAAAAATAGCACTACCGAAAATTTTTATTGGCGAAATTCAAGCACTCTTCAAACAGATATAGAAAAATTAAATTTGAATATATTTTTTGGAAATTTTACATTTTGTTAACTAGAAATTTCGCGAATTTTTTCGAATATTCGCTATTTTTATTTAATAGATCTAAATCTCATTGTGACTGTTCATTAAATTTTAAAAACTTATCATTAATTAATTAATAAACTGAATTATTTGAATATAAATGTTGGTCTCGAAAAGATTCGTTTTATTTAAAAACCTAAGGAATGGACATACAATTTTATTATTTTGTTTAAAATTCAACAATTTTGTTTTAAAACAAAGTAAATCCTTTTTTTCAGAAACATAACTGTTTTGTTGAAATTTCGACATTTGAGTTGAAAATTCATCCATTTGGGTGTTAAAATTCAACTCTTTCGTCTAATATCAATTTTTTTGTTGACAATTAATATTTTCGGTTTCAAAATACAACTGTTTTGTAGAAAATTTCCCTTTTCGGCAGGAAAATTGCAATTTTCTAGTAATTTTTTTTTCCCTAAAAGACTGAAAAATCTTTCTTGGTTGAAAATTCGTCTTTTTGATTTGAAAATTCACCTGTTGGCGCAAAAAATGTCATCTTTTTTCGGCTTAAACTGCAATTGCTTAGTCGAAAACTAACCTTTTTTGATCTAGTATTTGCAAGAATTTTACTAAAAATTCGCTTTCTAAATTCTCTTACATTTTTCGTTAAAAATTCAACTTCTTAGTTGCAAGTGGGACAGCTTTTGTAAAAATTCATTTTTTGGGTTGATAATTCATCACTTTAAATGGAAAACCTATTTTATTTGTTTGAAAATTGAAATATTATTTCTTTGGTTACCTTTTTTCTAGAAAATCTTTTTTTTATCGACAATATCAATCATTTTAACTAAACTTGTAACTACACCGTATTTAGTTATAAATTTATCTTCTTTAGTTGAAAATTCACCTATTTGTCCTAATATTAACTTTTTTGTTGAAAATTCGTATTTAGGGTTTCAAAATTGAACTATAAAAAAAAAATTTCGTTGCTATGAACATTTCACATTTTGGAAAAAACTTTTTTCCTTTATGGTCTTGAAAATCTTTTTTGGTTGCAAATTCGTATTTTTTGTTAAATTCATTTGTTTTTGGTTTCAAATTAAAATCTTTTTTCGTTGAAAATGCATGTATTTATTTTTGAAAATTCGTCTTTTTGGTAAAAATTAAGGTATTTGATTAAAAACTCTTTTTTTTTGGTTGAAAATTAATTTTTTGGCTGAAAATTCGTTTTTGTGGTAGATTACTAATGTCCTTGGTGGAAAATTGATCCCTTTGATTAATAATTAATTTCTTCGGTAGAAAATGTAACTATTTTTTTGAAAATTCGTTTTTTTATGGTTAACCTTTTTTTCAGCTGTAGATATAACTATTCAATTTTGGGTTTAAAATTGATTTTGTTTAGTTGAAAATTCAACTATTTCGTTCAAAATTATTTTTTTATTAAAGATTAATCACTATAGTTGAAAATTCATTTCTTTGTTAGAAAATGTAACTATTTTAATTTAAATTCTTTTTTTCTGTTAAAAATTAATTTTTAACTGTACGGTAAACGTCCTAGTAATCGTGATGCCGATTTTCTTGCCTTTTATTCTATTTGAGTGAATTTAATTTCTATTTTCGATTATAAAATGCTAAAAATAAGTGAGTTTTATCATTCAATGTTACTTTTAACACATTTCTGTAACAATATATTCAAACTATAACCAACTTTCACGATTACTAGGACATTTACCTTAAATATAATATTCTTTTTTGGGTGCGAAGTTTTTCTTTTTCAGATGAAAATTCATATTTTTGGTTACAAGTTCATGTTTTGTGATAAAATACTAATTTTCTTCGTGAAAAATTGATCTTATTGGTTGATAGTTCATTCCTTTGTCTGAAAATGTAATTATTTTGTTGAAAATTTATCTTTCATTGTTAAGCATTATTTTTTAGGTTGAAAATATAATTATTCCATTTTGGGTTGAAAATTCATGTATTTTGTGGAAAATTCGTCTTTTGAGGTTGAATATTAATCTTCTTTGTCAAAAACTTGAACTCTTTGGTTGACAATATTGTTCTTTGGTTGCAAATTTGATCAATTTATTGAAAATTCGTTTTATGCTCGAGAATTAATTTTTTAACCTATAATGTAGCAACTTCGTTTTTTAAATAACGCGCCCTAAGTTACATTGTATTGGGGTTGCAGGAAATTAGAGGTTGAAGGGGATGACAAATGCAGAATAATAAGAAACTAATAATTTTGTCTACCTTTTCAATAATTATAATAATAATTATAAATTGATATCAATTAATTGATAATAATTCAATTAAACAAATAACTAGTATTGACAAATCATTCTTTGTAATTAATTGTTATTTTTATAAAAGACACAGAAAATTGACTAATAATTCATTTTTATAATTTAAACTAGAAACAATTTCATGATCTACTCTTTCCTCGCATTTCCAAAAAAGTAAAATTATTTAAAAAATAAGTACCAATTTAATTCAAAATTTTACAGATAATTTTATAACAGTTTTATATCTACTTATTGTTGACAAATATTACAGGAAATTGTACAACTTGACTTACTTTCGGTGGATAACAGTTGAAAAATAATTCTTATCAATACTCAAAAAAACTGCAGGCGAAATTAATTACGCTCAAATTTCCTCTGTGGTCACTCACTGTGGCAATTGCGCAGTGACGCCAACCTTGGCATGTTGAGCTACTGCGCTTGCCCGGCGCAGCGGCTCTCATTGGTCGCTGTTGGCGCGCGATTTAAACCGGGTATAATTAACAATTTTTGAAATTAAAGTATATTATTATTGTGAATTGCACATTTATATCGGAAGTTACCTAGTTTGTGATTTAAGGTTAGAAAAAAATAATAATTCAACACCCTTTTTCATCGAAATATAAATTTATCTTTTGAATTCGAAGAAAATATGCTATTATTAACGAAATATACGCAGGAGTATTTTTTTCTAACCTTACATCGCAAATTACATAATTTCTGATATTTATGTGCAATTTATAATAATTATCTACTTTAATTTCAATAATTGGTAATTATGCCAGGTTTAAATCGCGCGCCAACAGCGACCAATGAGGGCCGCTGCGCCGGGCAAGCGCAGTAGCTCAACATGCCAAAGTTGGCGTCACTGCAATTGCGTTTCTTTTTAGTCGAGTCGTCTGCTGGATTGCAGTAATGCCAATGTTGGCGCCTTTTGCTACTGCGCTTGCGTTCGGGCCGCGCACTGGTTGACCGCAGTTGGCGCGCGATTCAAAATTGAAAATAAAAACAATTCTTGTGATTCAAATAAATAATTGTTGAAAAATGCGCAAAAATGTATATAAAATGTACAAGTTCCGAATTTAGACTTCTGAAATCAAATGTTCTGTGAAATATAAGTTATTCTTTGGAAGTCAAAGAAAATAAACTGTCATTCAAAAAATATATGTGTCATAAATTTCTTTCTTGTCTGAGTTCAGAAGCTGTACAATTTAAATACATTCTTGTGCATTTTTCAATAGTGATTTATTTTCATTACAAGATTTTTTTTAATTCCAATTTTGAATAGCGCGCCAACTGCGGCCAACCGGTGCGCAGCCCGAACGCAAGCGCAGTAGAAAAAGGCGCCAACATTGGCTGTAGCTACATGGAGACGATTGAGAGCGTAATAGTGTTTTTCGCCAGCTCATTGTATAGGTGCCAACTGTTAGATACTGAGGCCGGAAGCGAAACAGCCGAATCTGAGGGTTTTTTTTGGGCTAAAATCTTGAAGTTTTTCAGTCAAATAAATTTTCCTATGTTTCAGCTCGATATTTTAATTACAAAAACAGTTCTTAGATTCAAAAAAAATTCGGAAAATTGAAAAAGTGAGGTTGGTAATGTAGGCATTTGACTGTGTCACATGCCCTTAAGTTGAAAATTCAAATATTTGGTTTAAAATTCCTTTATTCAATTGAAAATTAAAATTTTGCGGGAGAATATATAATCTTCTCGAAGACTAATTCCTCTTTTTGGATGGAAATTTCATATGAGTTTTTTCTTATTTAGAATTAATTTTTCTACCTGGAAATGTAACTGTTTCATTTGTTGTCGAAATTTTTTTTTTTCTCGAAATTTAATCTTCCTGGTTGGAAATTATACTATTTCATTGAAAATTTAGTTTAATTAGATTGAAAATTTATTTTTTTACTGAAAATTTAACTATTCTATTTTTAGTTGAAAATTTATCTCTTTTAGGTTCAAACTAAACTATTTGTTGAGAATCCGTCTTTTTTGCCAAGAGTACTTTCAGTAGTTGAAATTTCATCTTTTTGGTTAAAAATTCATTTCTTTGGTGGAAAATTTAACTGTTTTGTTGAAAATTGGATTGGTTTTTCAATTGAAAATTCATTTTACCGACTGAAAATTATCCTACTTTATTTTTGGTACAAGATTGATCTTTTTAGTTTAAAAGTCATGTATTTGGTTAAAAATTAATTTTTTTTTAGTTGAAGATTCGTCATTTTAGTTGAAAATTCACTTTAACTATTCCATTTTCTGTAGAAAATTCATCTTTTTGATAGAAATGTAATATTTTTTGTTAAAAAATTATCTGTTTAGTGGAAAATTCAACTATGATTCTATTTATTGTTAAGAATTCATTTCTTTAATTGAAAAGAAAACTAATTAGTAGTTAAAAATTAGTTTTTTTGTTGATAGAAAATTGTGAAAATGTTGAAAATTCAACATTCTGATTTGAAGTTAATTTCTTTGGTTGAAAATTCGTTTTTTTTAGTTGAAAATTAATTTCTCAACTGAAGATATAGCTATTCCATTTTCGCTTGAAAATTTATATTCTTAGTTTAAAATTAATTAATTCTGCTGAAAACTTGTTTTTTTTTTTAATTTACTCTTCTAACTGCCAACTGAAATATTATATTTTTGTTTTTGAAATTTATCTTCATTTATTTATTTTTTTTTAACGAAAAAAAAATGCTTTGTTGAACATTGTTTTTGATGCAGGGTAAAAATTCTACAATTTGGTTGAAATTTTAATTAATTTATTGAAAATGTGACTATTTTGTTAAAAAGGTATCTTTTTTTGGTAAAAAATCAGCTGCTTGGATGAAAGTTGTACTACTTTGCTGAACATTAATTTTTGTTTTTAATGATTCATCTTTTTTGTTGAAAATTCAACTATTCCATTCTTAGAAAATTAATCTACTTTATTGAAAAATCATTTTTCTATGCTTTCTATGCTGTCTTGCATGGGGTACAATTGTCGTCGATATTTCATCTTTTTGGATTGAAAATTCCTTGGTTAAAAGTTGAACAATTTTATTAAAAATTCTTTTAGTTATTCATTTTTTTGTGATAATCCATCTTTTTTGTTAAAAATTAGCCTTTTTATTGAAAACTCAAAAGTTTTGTAAAAATATCGTTTTTTTTTTTATTTGAAAATTCTATAGTTTGGTCGAAAATTCAATTCCTGTTTTACAAAAAATTATATATTCGTTTTCAAAATTAGACTGTTTCGTAAAAAATTCGCTTTTCTAAATTGGAAAGCATTATTTTTCAATTAAAATTTAACTATTAGAGATTTTATTCTAAAGGGATGTTAATTTTATTTCAAAAACAGTTAAATTCATGAAAAAAAAGAAATTTTCAACAATAGTTGAATTCTCAAACCAAAAAAACATGTCAGTCCTAATCGAAACATTCGCTATTTTATTAAAAAAATATGAAATTTCTACCAAAAGAGAAGTATTTTCAAACCGAAATGACAAATTTTCAAAAAAATTGTTGAATTTTCAACCAAAAAAGATTTTTAGTCAAGAAAGAAAAGAAATCTTAGGCAAATTATAATTTGAAGGTCAAAATAAATTTGAAGTGAAAATAAAAAATTCATTTCTTAAGTTTCCGTGTTTATTTGCTTTAAGGTTTTACAACATTTTTTGAAAAATTTGAGTCACTAAAAAATATTTAGACTTTTTGATTAGAAATTTTTTTAAAAATATTTTAATAATCTTCTGGATTGGTTTTGAAAATTGTAATGTTTTAAATTATTCTTAAATATTTTCTGAATATTAATTTTTCATAATAAAGAATAACTTTGAATAATCCCAAGAATCTCGTGGAAACTTTTGTATTACCTTGAAACCTTTCGAAATCTAAAAAGCTTCCAAATTTTATTTCAAACTCTTTAAAAATCTACATTTTGTTACATATTTTTGGAAATACTATTTAGTTTTAAATCATTTAAGTATTTTTTTATCTTCTGAATGTCTTTTTGAATTATTCGATTTTTTAAAGCTTTGTAATCTGGCAAAACTGAAAAATTATCTTTTAAAATCTTTTACATTTTTTTCTGAAATTTTGGGAAATCATTTGAAACGTGTTAATACTTCTAAAAATATTTTCTACATTTTGTTAATAATTTATCAAAAACTTTTCAATTTTTAATCGTTTTCGATTCTTTTCAAAACTTCTAGAACTTAGAAATATTTTTTAAATAATTCAAAGTTTTTCTAAAATTTTTGTAAAACCTGCGAAAATGGAAAAAATTATTTTTAAATCTTCCGCATTCTTTTTCGACATATATTGAAATCTTCAAAGCTTCAAATTATTCTTTTATAATGAAACCCAAATCATTTAAAATTTTCTCAAAATCTCATCTTTGGTACAGGTATTTTTTTTATCATCATTCTGAAACAATTGCTCAAATGTTAAGCACATAATTGTTGTATTTATCATCAAAGAATCATTTACACTTTAAATTTTCTCTTTTAGAAATTAATGTTTGAAATTAGAATTCTCCATTTCACAAGTCGATTTTTTTTGTAAAAAAGGGTTCAAATATTATAAAGGAGGCCAAATTTTACGAATTTGTTCAAATAATCATAATTTTTATGGTGCAAATCTTAATTCAATTACAAATGTATTATGTAGTTCTAAAGTACAATTAGAATTTATCTGCCCGCTTTCTTTTCACATGAGAAAAATGTATATTTACTAAAAGCTAAAAAAAAAACTGAAATTTAATCATTAATTTTGTCATTTATTTCAGAAAGATGAGATCTTTTAAGCATTAGAATAGTAGAATAAAAAAATATATAAAACTTGCAAAATATAATTATAAAAAGATTAAATGTGTTAAAGTTGAGACTTAATTTAATGAATGATTAAAACTTTATGTAATTTTTCTATTAAAAATCAATTTGTTAAAATGATTGTAAAATTTATCAAGTCAAAACATAAATAATTAGATTAAGCGAATAACAATTTTTCGTGCAACCGTGGTGCAAAAATACTTTACAATAAATACTATACAATGGAGTACTCATTAGTTTTTATTTTGTCATAGAAAATTACATTTTTCATGCATCATGACATTTTAACATTTGAACTGCTCTATAAACTAGAATACAGTAAAAGCTCATTAAGCAGGTGTAAAAGAAATTAGAAAAATTAAATTCTTGTTAAAGCACGTGATTGTATAAAAACTAGGTTTAGAGTAATAATATTAAGGTTAAAATTACAAGAATAATCTTATCTTGTTGAATATCATTCATCTAAGGAAAGTGTTGAATATTTATTTTCTTCTGACAGCACGGAAACCATATGAAGGTCCTTCATAATGATAGGGCTTTTTTGTGTATCGTTGCGGATAATTTACGCAAATCCGTTACAGAAAGATACTCAAATATTTTATCGATAATGAGACTCGGCAATTGAATCTCGCAATACTCGCGAATTAAATTCAAGAAACATTCACTACTCAGCTCTAATAATTCTTTTCTGGCCTTTCCTTTTTCAATACTTCTTTCCAGGCATAGAGTATACGCTGGAAATTCTTCAAAACAACCAGAATCCAGGATTTGCATCAAATTTTCATTTCTGGCAAAGCTAGCCAGTTTACTTACAGGTTTCGTTAAAATGTCGTAGAAAGTTACATCAAATTGCGGATGAATTTTTCTTCCCCGCATGTTCATCACTTCTAATTCACATTGTGTGTACCATTCAACGAGCTTTTCAGCTTCAAGAAATTGCAATTCTCTTGATTGGGCTACACTGGCGACTTTTGAGGTAGATCTGATTTTAACTAGAATCGCAATCAACAACTTCGAACAGTCGTTTTTAAATAACCTTCTGGATGCTGTGGGAGGTAATTTATAGGCAAGGAGGTGTCTGCGATAAGTAGCGAAAACGCATAAAAAAGCCAGAATGGTTTCAATATCAGGAATTTTTTCTGCTATAGCTAAGGTAATGTTCAGGTCACCATTCACCACAGCTATCTGTAGAGCATTTATGTACGCAGTAAAATCATAATTATCGTATTCCATTACAATATCTACCAATGGTAAACACTTCAATTTGACCATCATTTTCAGCGAGGAATCGTTTGAATACTCGATGAAACTCATTTTTGATGTGTAGTTAAGGAGACATCTAACAATTTCAGGATGAAATTCTTCGTCTTCTTTTTCATTTCTCTCTGATGCATTAATTTTTACGAGAGAGCTAGAAGAATCTTCTGACTGTTCTTCTTTGGAAACTTTTATTTTAAATGCATAATCCAATGCAGAAAGTCCCTCAGAATTCCTAGCCAATGAGCAAGATCCTTTTATCAACAGCATTTCCGTGATTTGAAGATACTCTTCAAAATAGGATGAAGTAACTAAAACATTTTTTGGAAAATCATTATCTGTAACTGAACATTTACTCATTCTTCTTGAAATTGGAGTTTTTATTTTATTTATAAGAGCATCATGTCTTTCCCGGTCCAAAGCATAATGCAGTGGTGTATATCCTTTATCTGCAGACAGAATTTCAGCACCAGAATTCAAAAGATATTTGACAGTCGATACTCTTCCTGAAGCTGCTGCAAGATGTAGTGGAGTTTCCAAAAACCTTGTCCTTGAATTGATATCAGCACCTGCCTTGATAAGTTCTTCCACCAATACTGTGTGACCATACGTTGCAGCAAAGTGAAGAGCTGTTTTGTCATTTTTACTTTTGAAATCAACTTCAACTCCACTTTCTAAGAATATCTTTACAATCTCTTCATCCCCATTTTTGGCTGCAATATGAAAAGCTGGAATCATATTCATTTTATGCTGTCTGTGTACGCGGCCATGCAAGTATTCATGTGGCCTCCGGCAATGTGTAGCACTGGCTCCCTTCTTTAAGAGTAACCTTACAACCTCTTTCTCTCCGGCTTTTGTAGCTAGAGCGAGTGGTGTGAATCCTGCATTATTAAAAGACTCAATTTCGTCACCTTGCTCCAAAAGTTCACTAACAATTTCCAAATTTCCGGCAGCAGCGGAAAGATGAAGTGGTGTACCGCCTGCTGCTATGCATCGATCATACTCAACTCCACATTGATTTAAATATGTGAAAACTTTTATATGCCCATCAGTCATGTGGCCTTGGATTATAGATGCAAGATCGGTCATCAGTTCATTGCGGTTCATGATAAGATTGATGTCCAGAACGATTTTCAAACAGGATTGAAGAAGAGGATTTCGAATAATGAATTTGATTCGTCTTTAAAGCTAGCAAGGTTCACATACTTTCTGCAACAAAAATGGGACATTTTACAAATTCTCCTGACTTCATCCTCAAATAAATATCTTAGCGTCTAAAGTCGCAAACAAATCAGCATTAATTCGTCACCACCATCGCAGATCTGTAATTTAATATGGAAGTATACAAATATTTTCTTAAACTTGGAGAGTCAGGAATGATAAGGTTGAATAATGGATTTTTTTATTTCTGTGAGTGGAGTTCAACAGCAGAACAAAATGTATCAAAGTATCCTGAGTGGAAGACTGCTATTTCAAAACATTTATTAAATTAAAAGTAAACTTTTTTGTTTAAAAAAGCCTGTTTCTAATTTTTATCTGGGAGGATCAATCGTAGTCTTTTGATAGTGATAAGGGGATGAAATTTTGTTTGGTGTTTCCCAACATGCAATACAGGCAAAGGTAAAATCATTTTTTTATCTAGGTCTTTCATCATTATTTAAACAATTTTTAGACCTAGTTTTTCTCTCATTATTTGCCCTACACCTCATCCACTTATTCCCCCTACTTCTCCTACACCTCATCCTCTCATTTTCCCTACTTCTTCTCAGTTCTATTTTCTCTCACTTCTCCTCCCAGCATTCTTCCTAACTTCCCCCACTTCTCCTTACATCACTTTACCTACCACCCCTCCTATTGATGCTCTTTACTTCTTCGCATACCTCCTCCCTTATTTCCCCTAATACCTCACACTTCATGTCCCCTTATTCGTCTCCCTTCATTCCATAATTCCCCGCTACATCATCTAATTTCTCTTTCCTTATTTTCCCTCACTTCCCCTACTCTTCCTCCCTCATTTCTCCACACTTTCCATACTTTCTCGCCCCCTATTTCACCCCACTTTTTCTACTTCCCCTCTCCTCACTGCCCCAACTTCTTTGCCCATAATTTCCCCTTACTTTCTTTGCTTCTTCTCTCATAATTTCTCCTCACTTTTCCTACTTCTTCTCCCATCATTCCTCGTCACTTCACACTTTCCCTCTCCTCAGTTTCTCTAATTCTTCATCCATAATGTTCCTTTACTTCCCCTAACTTATTACCACATCATTTTTTCTCACTTTTCTTACTACTTCGCCTATAATTCCCCTCACTTCACCAACTACCCCTTCGATAATTTTTCCTCACTTCATCTCTCACCCCTTACCTTATTTTCCCTGACTTCCTATTTTACCCTTCCCTTATTTCTTCTAACTTTTCCTACTACCACTCTCGTCATTTCCCCCACTTCTTCTCCTATAATTTCCTTTCACTTCCTCTACTTCGTTTCGCATAATTTCCCCTCGCTTCTTCTACTTCTTCACCACTTATTTCCCCTCAATCCTCCTGCTATCCATCCCATTATTTCCCCCCACTTCATCTACTATCCCTCCTCTCATCTCCTCTTACTGCCCCTACTTCCTTTCCCTTCATTTTTCCTGCTTCCCCTTTCTTCACTTTTCTTTCCTTTTCCTACTTTCCCTCCTTGGAAATAAGTATGAGCTACTGACGAACGGTCGAACACCCGACCGAAACTACAAGGGTTTCTGCACGATGATACGAAACCTTACAAATGAATTTAAAATCAAAGTGCCCTTCTTGATCTGGCTTATTACTATTGTTAATATAATTTGAGTTAGAACTAATGGGAAAAAATATTGCTTAAATACGCAATTACTCTTACGAAGAAAGTTTTTAAGCGAATTCTGTTGATTTCTTGATTTTCACTCAAATATAAGAGAGTAAGGTAAGAAAAAAGGACTTTCCTTCATTATTGATTACTCTTATGAGAAAAGCGTTCGAGCAGCGGTGGCGAGCGGACGTGGTTCTAAAGCGCTCCCGTCGACATGAGAACGGTACTATTAGGGAGTCTTGGAGCATCCAACTCTAAAGTTTTTGAGTGTGAGTGTGGTGAGCCCTTCTTTTCTGAGGGACCAGTGTATAAGGGCCAGTATGGCCAAACAGTGGAAAAAGTGCAGTTGTGGGAAAACCCACTGTTTTAAAACATTCGTTGCCCTGGAAGACGAGGACGGATTGCTAAAATGTGATCTCGTGACATTTCGCGAAGAGGAAAAGAACGCGAAAACCCTGCTGAGTTCCAACACGTGTAAGGGATGTGGAATAACGTGAAATGCAAGTGCAGTGTAGATATCGAGATGCAGCTATTCAGAATGGCTTGCGTGCCCCAAGGGAAAGTTAAGTCCAAGGTAGGACAAGAGACTCTAGGCAGAAAAAGAAACATGATCGTTTCTGGTTCTGAATCAGAGGGAGAATCAGTTCTGGATCTCAAAAAGCAGAAAGGGAAGGAAACTGGCAAATCGAACGGATTGGAAATTTCCAACAAATTCGGGAACCTTCGAGAAACAGTGCCACCAGGCGGGAGAAGCGGCGACGCGGTTGGGCACCTCCTACAACCAGTGAAGCCTAAAAATGAACGCATGAAGACAGAAGATCAACAGCAGCCGCCAGAAGGAGAACAGGAGAGTGTCAGCATGAAGAAGCACTCCTCACCACCGGTGACAATAATGTGACAAACACCGGTGACAAAAGTGACGAGCGTTCATGAAAGCTGACAGCGTAGAGAACCACAAAAAGGTAATCAGTACTCTTACCAACGAAGGAGGAGAGTATTTTACTCACGGAATTAAAGGGGAGAGCAAAAAAGCTAAGAAGTTTTTCATCAAATTTTTTCATTCAATGGGTCTTGACGAAAATGAAATTATTCGTGAAATAAAATCTAGATATGGGCTTCAACCGACTCGAGCAATACAGTTTGAGAGTAGGGACTCACTACTCCTTATTTTTGAGAATCAAATCCCAACCTCTGATATCAAGGGTATCAACAGCATTTTTAACCAAAGGGTTGAGGTCGTTAATTATAAAACAAGAGATAGTGCGGTCACCCAATGTAAAAACTGTCACAGCTTTGGTTCATATCAAGGCGCACTGTGGTAGAGTCAAGGTCGAATCAACAACCAAAAAAATAAACAGCAAAGGAGTCAGCGTGGAGGTGTGTACCAACTGCTCCCAAGAAGGCCATGGTGCAAGCAAGGCAGCGTCCAGTGTTTGTCAAGGAAATAGAGCTCGAAAAACCGAAGTAGGTACTGGAGAGGCTCGGAAAAGTGTACAGACTCGGGTCAGTGCAGGAGTTTCATATGCACAGGTAACATCAGGTCCGAGTAAGACGGTAAGTCCTTCAATCACAAACAAGAACAAAAGCCAGACACCTAGGAAGATGACTGACATAAGTCTAGATGCACTAGACGAAATAGTAAACAAAAATGATGCAAGCGACGAAACTCTGGATCTCATTTGTGAAATTTATAAGAATCTAGCTGTTCCAAAGAAGAACTATAAAAACGAATTGACAGCAATACATAAGGTTCTAAGAATAATAATTCACAATGGCAGGCCTTAAAATATTACACTTAAATATAAATGGCATAAATAGACGTAAGCCAGAGTTGATGCAACTAATTGCAAGAAACAGACCAGACATAATCATTCTCAATGAAGTCAAGTCTAAAGCAAAAAATGAAATTCGAGGTTTCACAAAATTATCAGTTAAAATTGATAGATACTCAGGTACAAATATGTGCATAGCTAATCATAATAAATGGAATGGTAGAGTCACACAAAAATTAGGAAACATTAAAATTGAAGAACATATTGAAGTCATTGGCGTTACTCTGTTTCTATAGAATCATAACAAAATTGACCTGTATGCAGTCTACATGCCAACCAGAGGAAGGGACAAAAAGGGACAACTAAGCCAAACACCATGATCATAGGTGATTTGAACGCCAGACATCCCATCCTCGGTTCAAACACAACCAACGTCAGAGGTAAAATTTTAAAAGAAGCTATATTCCGAGGCTCAACTCTCTGGTGCTGCGCTGAGCCATCGAGGCCGTTGCACCGGGGCGCGGGGAGTCTCGATCTTGCATTGGCAACAACACAAAATATCAAAGCGCAAACGCAGCAGCTCGAAGACGTCGGTTCCGATCACAGACCATGGTTGCTTAAACTTGACATCAATCCAGAAAAAATTAAGATTCTTAAAGGGAACCTCAAAAAACTTGACCTCAAAGAGTACAACTCAATGACGGATGGAATCAGCGAAGACTTTAAAAACCTACAGATTGAAAGTAACGACGAATGTGAAAGGGCAATAGAGCAGCTTGAAAATACGATCAATCAAGTCCTAGACACCCTGGCACCACTACAAGAAATTAAAAATGAAACCGATTCTCTCCCAACAGAAACCCAGACAGCAATCAAAGAGAGAAACAAATTGCGAGGTTTGAATGCCAGAATCATTTCTAGAAAAATAGAAATGGAATACAGAAATAGTAAAGTCGAAGTACAAGAACGTCTAGACGCCTGGAAGGAAGAGCAATGGATAAAAACTTTGGAATGCAATGAGGATTATCGGAGAAAGTTGTGGAGAGTACAACAATCCCTGAAAACCTCGGACACGATACTACCCATATTTGCAGGAACCATCTCAACAGAAGAGACAATCGAAAAAGCTAGTGGGTGCGGCCATAGTCGAAGATGCTGAAATTTCGACAAAAGAAGAAGATACCTCAAAAGCAATACCATTTCAACAACTGGATGGAAGAGATCTCGTTGAGGTCACTAAAACCATGAGAACCTTCAAAAACAATAAGGCTTCAGGCCCTGATGGTATCATGATCCAATAACTTAAAAACGTCGGTCCACTCACGAAAAACAGGCTAGTCAAAATTTATAACTGGTGTTTACAAACTGGGTACTTCCCAGAAAGAATGAAACTCGGTCACTGCATATTCCTACACAAAGAAGGAAAAGATCCAAACAACCCAGAATCTTACAGACCCATCACCCTATTAAACATCATGGGGAAAATATTGGAGAAAATAATACTTGCTAGAATGCAAACACATGTTGAAAAAGTAATCGCTCAATTTCAAACACGGCTTCTGTAGGAGACAAGGAACTCAATATATAGAATTCCTGAAAAAACGTGAGAATCCGTTAAAACAGTTGAGAAAAGACACTTTCAAAATGCTGGACAATTGGAGAAAGAAAGGACTTTTGGGAAAGGATATAAGATGGACTGATATCAATACTGAGGACACAGTTCTTGCAAGATGTTATGGCTTGAGAAAGATTCATAAGGAGGGCTATCCTTTGAGAATTGTCGTTTCAACTATTAACACTCCAACGAAATTCTTGGAACAAAACTTTAATTTCATACATACTCAATTACAACTTCTAAATACAATATTAAAAATAGCTGGGAATTCCAAAAAAATATTATTCAAAAAACTGTCCCTGATGACCATGTGATGATTTCATTGGATGTTGTCGCAATGTTTCCAAATATACCCCTTGAATTGGTTAAACGGGCAATTTTGAATAGATGGGACAATATAAAGACACGTACTCGGTTAAGTCAAAAGGATTTTATTGAAGAGATAGTTTTCATTATGAATTCAACTTTTTTTAAATTTAATGGATCTTTTTATAGGCAAAAGTTTGGTACTCCCATAGGTTCAGTCATTTCTCCGATTTTGGCAGAAAAGGTTATGGAGGATTTGGAAGCCTTTGCTTTCAAGAAGCTGGATTTTGTTTTGCCCTTTTACT
>CAKNXH010056683.1:0-25886 GCA_932178445.1 Andricus quercusramuli
CAAAGTTAAGAAATTTTTCTATTTTCTCAAAACCTTTAAAGAACCTTAAAAAGCTTCAAAATTTTATTTCGAAATCTTCGAAAATCTAAATTTAGTTTTTTATCTTTCGGAATCTTTTCCAGTTTTAAATCAAGTTTACATCTTCTCAAAACTTCTAAATACATCTTAAACTTACTCGAATTCTTTCCAAATTAATAATTCACTAAACATTTTTCAGTTTTGAATGCAAATCATTTTCTTTGGTTGAAATTTAATTATTTTTGACCATAAATTCAACTATCCATATTTGGTTAAAAATGCATTTCTTTGGTTGAAAATTCCTTAATTTTAAATAGCTTTGTGATAATTCATGTATTTTTTTACAAATTAATCTTTTGGGGGTAGAAAATTAATCTTTTCGGTTGAAAATTCAACTCTTTGGTTAAAATTTGTTTGTTTGTTAAAAATAAATTTTTGTGGTTGAGGACTCGCTATTTAGTGAAAAATTCATTTCTTTGGTCGAAATTTTTACGCTCTGTTGAAAATTTGTTTTTTTTAGTTAAAAATAAATTTTTCCACTGCAAATGTAGCTATTCAATTTTTGCTTGATAATTGATCATTTTCAGTTGAAAATTCATATTTTTGTATTGAAAATTATTTTTTTTCTTCAAGATTCATATCTTTGGTTTGAAAACTAAACTGTTTTGCCAGAAATTCATCTTTTTGGATCGAAAATTTAACATTTTCGCTGAGATTTTTTTTCGAAAATCGGCCGAATTCAGTTTTTAAATTTTTTTCGTCATTCAGGCAAATACAATTTAGTGTTTTGGTAAGGTACAAAATTTCTAAAGTTAGATTTTAAAGACGACTTTTGAGATTGGCTCCACAAAAATCCTTTATATTCTGCTTTTATGTGTAAAAATAATATTTTTAATTAACTTCCATAAACAAATTGGTTAAGCAGTAAAAAAATTAGAGAGAGAGCAAAATTATTTAAGGATAATTTTGAGAAATGCCACTGTTTGATAGATGAACTAAATGTATGATGTTCGTTATTAATTTTCAAATGTGGCAAAATTTCAGCCAACGAATAAATTAAAGCTACTGCTTTGGATTTGATAAAAATACTGAAAAATCTGTTTATAAAATTTCACATAAACTTGAACTCTAATTTTCAATTTTTTAATTCAAGTAACATATCGTTGGATTCGTTATAATTAACAGATTTCGAATATAATATTTATCAATTACCAAGAGCTAATTTGAAAAAATGTTATATTCAGCATTTTAGTCCTCATTGGGTACAAAGGACTCCCGCTGACCAGGCTCGGCAGCAGCAGTTCGGCTGAGTGAGGGGGAGCCGTGTAGTGGGGGAACCGTTCGCAGGTACCCAGGGCGGAATTGACCATCGCCCATATTTTTCTAGCGTATAAAACCGGCAACGAAAATTTTAAAGTCGTTTTTCTCGAAATTTTCCAAGTATTGGGTTCTAGAAATTTCAGAATTTTACTTTGGGGTCATAACCTTTATTTACAAAAATTATAAATAAAAAAAGCAGCCTACGTGGTACTCCCCTTGCAAGTATTCAGCTGGAAAACTGAAATCTATTTCAAGAGATAGACTTCCCAAATTGTTTCAAAATAATCCGGAAATGTATATTTTATTTATATTAACTTAGTTTCGAGGGTAACTAAAGAAGGAATTAAAGATATTAGAATAATAACTGGCAGGGTGGCCGCTGAACCAGGAAAGCGAAATATCACCCGGAATTTTTTGAAACCGGGAAATGACTGCTTTTATTTTTTGACTGGGAATTTTACAAATTTTTAGAAGAAAAATCTACCCAAGTACTTGAAATATGAGTTTTTTTATAATATTAAGTTGAATTGTTAATTATTTCAATTATTAAATCATTCAGTTTACAATAATTAATTCTAAAATATTTTACCATTACAATATTGCATTTAAGTCCTTCTTTTTGAGGGCACATTTTTTATTTAAAGAATTTTAAACTGTAGTTTTGAAGACTTGAACAATGAAAAATTATAGTTTTCAAAACTGAAATTGGTTTAAAATAGAACTGTAGTTCGAGTTTGAAAAATTGAAAAATTATTTCAAATTAATAAATTTGTAATTAAACACTTTTATTAAATTTAAAATCCTTTGAAATTTTTGTTTCAGTCTGGGACATTCCATTTTAAACATTCCAATCTGAAAATGTTTAATTAAGAAAAAGAACAATTTTTAACATTTATAAATGTTTGACTATTTATCCATAATGAGCAATCATAAATCAAATATTCAAAACTAAACAATTTGAAACTGAGATGTTTGAAACATCAAGCCTGAATCGTTAAAATTTATTAGAGCTAAATTTTAGCCTTGAACGTTACAATTTTTATTAATCTATTTTTTTTTATTTGTAAGTGAAATGGTTGAATTTTTATATATAATTAACAGATGAACAATCATTCACTTAGAAAAAATTTGTAGCATTTAAACAAAAATGTAGAAGTTTTGAAATAATTTTTAAAATAATTTAAAATTTGAAATTTTTTATTTAGAAAAATAAATTTGAACAGACTATTTAAAAATATTTCAAAACGAAAACAATTTTTTTTGCATAAATAACAATTGAACAATTGTTAATTAGTAATGAATTATATTAAAAATAATTTATCATCTAATTTAAAAATTATTCATTCAAAAAATTGTAATATTTCGATTTTTAATCATAATAATGATAACTTAAAACTGCTTAAAATGATATAATTTTGAAAATTTGTAAATTGGTTGATTAATTCTTCAATTTGTAGATTTGAAAATATTCTCTTAAGTCTTTGAACTGTACAATTATAAAAGATAAAAAAATTTTATTTTGCAGTTTAACTGCATTTAATTTCAAATTGTTCATCCATAAAGTGTTAAAAAATTCTACTTTATACGTGTACATTATTGAGCGTTTTAATTAAAAAAAAATTAAACTTTAATTTCAAAAGTTTAAAATTCAAAAGTGTTCCACTTTGAGTGTTTTAATTTGCAGTTCAGTTTTTATAACTTCAAATGAAAAATACCGGGAAATGGTCAAGAATTTTTTTCCTGGATTAAAACGGCCACCCTAAACTGGATAAAGACCAATTTTTCGAAACTCTGTTTTCAACTATGTATTGCAAATAATTTAGGATTTATTGTAGGATTATTATATTAGGATGTATTATTGTTATGTATTATTTAGATTAGATATTATTTATTATTTATTTAAATTATATATTGTTGTGTTAGGATTTATTGTAAAATAGAATTTATTTATTATTGGTTCTTATCCAGTCGTCATTCTCATATTTTCACATCCTCAATGCATAGTTCTTGGGTAACATATGCTTTTATAATTTTGTCAATATTTTATATATAAAAACCTATAGCAGAAAACTTTGTTTGAAATTTTTTGTTTCAATCGGGTTTGTTCCTTATTCAGTTGTTATTGTTATGTTTTTAATTTATTTTTTAAGCTTAACTATATCGGATAAAGAAATATATTTATGTTATATTGCGACAGTATGTATATAGTAATAAATTGTTTTTGATTCAATAAATAATCTGATTGAAGTGTTTGAACGAATTTTTTTTCTCTAAAATTTTGTTTTATTTATCATGATTTTTTTCTGTATTCACAAGTGAGTGAGCAGGAAGTAAAGGGACAGCGAATGATTTCTCTCGTGGGAGGAGGCGGTGTCTATTATTAATATATGCAATTTCAGGTCTTTAAATTTTAAAGTCCTTAAATCTGTACATCATTCCACAAAGAATTTAAATTACAGAAAGTGTTTCATAGGAATTTATAATTCTTTTAAAATTAATATTTGCAATTCAAATTTTGTGGTAAAATCTATGAATAAAATTGTATTTTTATTTGAAATACACTGTTTCTGACTTACAAACAGAATTTTATAAATATCCTATGCAAAATGAAGGCTTGGGACTAAGATATCTATCATAGATAATTAAAAAATATGATCTACTCAGACGAATAAAAAAATTGATTTTGTTGAATAAACCCCAAATTTCTCAACAAAAGGCAGTCACGCACTTCAAAACAAACAAAAAAATGTCCTACCTCTAACACTTTATGAGGAATTTTTTTGACATTTTATCAATATTTGATCTTCAAAAAATCAAATTGAAAAACAAATTTGAGTTTTTTAGACAAAGGCTCATTTTGAACAAATGCCGATTTTTTCAAGATTTTGAAAATTTAGAAGCTTTTTGAGCATTTTGAAAAGCTTAGAATTTTTTTTAACTAAAATAAATCCAAGAAAAATAAAAAATGGTTCTTTATTTTGAAAAAATAATTTTCAGAGAATATTGAAGGAGAATTCAAGAAGATTTCAAGAAACTACAAAATATTTTAAAGAATTATAAATATTTTACGAAAATTAAATACATTCATAAAGGTTTTCAGGAATTTCATGAGATTTCAAGGGATTTCAGAAGATTTCGAGAGATTGCAAAAGTTTAGGATATTTTAAACGATTTCAAAGGATTGCGAAAGTTTAAAGGGATTTTAAGAGATTTCAAGAAATTTCGAAATATTTCAAAAGAAATCGCAGGATTTAAACTCAAGAGATGCCGGAGTATTTTCATGAATTTGGAACGATGCCATGGTATTTTACTGGAGTTTCGAAAATTTCAAGAGATTGCATAAGATTTCAAAAGATTTCATGGTATTTCAAAAGATTTTCTAAAATTGCAAGGAATTTTAACGAATTTTAAGAGGTTTGAAGAATTTTTTATGATTTCACGGGATTTCAAAAGATTTAACGGCGTTTCAAAGGATTTCTGAATAACATAAATGATTTCTGATTAACATAAATGATTTTAAGGGATTTCGATAAACTTAAATGGCTTTTTAAAAATTTCAAAATATGTTAAGTGATTTCAAGAGATTGATTTAAAAGATTTCAATTAATTTTAGAGGGGTTTCATAGATTTTCAGGGCCAATTTTTAGAGATTTCCACGGATATTGATGAATTATAGGGGATTTTAATGGAATTTTGAAAATTTCAATCGATTTCAAAAGATTTCACAAAATATCGGAGAATTTTAAGGGATTTTAATGAAGCCAAAAAATGTTTGAGGCATTTCAAGAGAAATATTTAAAAAATATTTTTTAATCCTTTGGAATACCTTCAAATATTGGAATCTTTGATATTGTCCTACAAAATTTTTAATCCTTTGAAATCTTTTGAAATCCCTTAATACTTTTTGAAACTATAGTAAATTTCTGGGAATTTTAAAAAATACTCTAAAATAATTCAAATTCATTGAAATCTCTCCAAATTATTGAAATATTAAAAATTCTTGGAATATTTTTTAATTCCCTAAAAAGTTTCAAATCCTTTAAAATCCTTTAAAACACATTCTTTATAATCCTCGGAAATCCATTGAAATCTTTTGAAATGCCTTGAAATTTTCTAAAGCCCTTGAAAATTTCTCCCAATTTCGAGAAATATCCTAAAATCTTCAAATTCAAAATCCTGAAATCATCGAAAATCCTTTGAAATCTTTTGAAATCCCTTGAAATGTTGAAAAGAAATTATTCAAATGTAATAAAAATTCCTTGGAATCCTTTAAAATACCCTACAATATTTAATATCCTTCCAAATCTTTTAAAACATTTTAAGGTTGTTGAAAATCCTTTAAAATGTTTAGAGATACCCTACAATCTTTGAAATCCCTTCAAAAATACCCTAAAACATTCCGAATCTTCTTAAAGCTTTCGAAATCGTTCGAAACTTTTTAAAGCCCTTGAAACTTTCTGAATCTCTTGAAGTTTCCTTAGAATTTAAAAAAATGCCCTAAAATTTTTTAAATCCTTTCAAATTATTGAAATTTATTAGAATGTTCTTGGCATCTTTTAAAATTCCCAAAAATATTCCAAATCCTTTGAAATCCCATTAGATTACTGGAATCAATTGAAAATTGCTTGGAATTTTTTTAAATCCCTAAAATATTCAAAATCCCTTGGCTTTCCTTTGAATCACTGAAGTCAACTGAAAATTTCTTGGAATATTTTTAAATATTCTAAAGTCTTAGAGATTCTCTAAAATCTTCAGAAATGTTTTGAAATCTTTAGAACTCCCTTGAAATTTTGTAAAGCTCTTGAAAATTCCTTGGAATTTAAAAAAAAGCCATAGTATCTTTGAAATTCCTTTAAATCCCTTCAAATTATTGAAATATAATTAAAAATTCCTTGGAATCCTTTAAAACATCAAATATTTCATATTCTTTCAAATCTTTAAAAAATTTTAAGGCTGTTGAAAATCCTTTAAAATGTTTAGAGATATCCTAGAACGTTCGAAATTCCTTCAAAATATTGAAATATATTAACAACTATTACAAATCTTTTAAAATACCCTAAAACATTTCAAATCTTTTTAAATCTCTCAAAATCGTTTGAAACTTTTTGAAGCTCATGAAATTTTCTAAAGCTCTTGAATATTTCTTTGAATTTTCAGAAATATCCGAAAACCTTCCAAATCCTTTAAAATCTCTTTAAATTATTGAAATATATTAAAAATATCTTGAAATCTTTTAAATTATCCTAAAATATTCCAAATCCTTTGAAATTCAATTAAATTACTAGAAGCAATTGAACATTCCTTGGAATATTTTTAAATGCCCCAAAAGATTTAATGTCCTTAAAAATCTATTGACATATTGACATTTGGAAATATATTAAAAATTTCTCGGAATCTTTTAAAAATGCCTAAAATATTTTAATTCCTTTGAAATCTTTTGGAATCCCTTGATACTTTTTAAAGCTCTTGAAAATGTTTTGAAATCTTTTAAAATACCCGAAAATATTTCAAATCTTTCGCAATCTTTTGACATATCTTGAAGTTTTATAAAGCTCTTAAAAATTCCAGGGAATTTTTTTAAATACCCTAAAATCTTATAAATCCTTTCAAATACCTTCAAATTATTGACCCTTTAAAATATTGAAATATATTTTAAACTCCTTAAAATCTTTTAAAATACCCTAATATATTTGAAATCTGTTTAAATCTTTCGAAATCATTTGAAACTTTCTAAAGCTCTTGAATTTTTCTAACGCTTTTGAAATGTTTCTTTGAATTTTTAGAAATATTTTTAAATATTCAAAATCCATTGAAATCTCTTCAAATTATTGAAATATATTAAAAATTTCTTGGAATATTTTTAAATTGCCTAAAATATTTCAATTCCTTGAAAATCTTTTGGAATCCCTTGAAACTTTTTAAAGCTCTTAAAAATGTTTCTTAATCTGTTAAAATACCCGAAAATATCTCAAATCCTTTACAATTTTTTGTCATGCCTTCAAATTATTGACATCTATGACAAATATCTTGGAATCTTTAAAAATACCCTAAAATATTTGGAAACAATTCAAGAAAATTCAGAAATAGGTATAGACCTTAATTCAAGAAAATTAAACCCATAGCTTAATTTATTGAAAAAAGTGCCTATAGTGCCTCAATCTTTAAAAAAATGACTAAAAAGTGATTAAAAAAGAAAATAACAATTTTTTTAATCCCTGCCTTTTCCCTGATTTACAGTTTTCCCTGACCTGCTGCCATCCTCATAAGGTAATCGGCCGTATTATGAGACAGATGTTAATGACAGGCTAGATATATTTGATTTTTTAAAATAAATATTACATCAAATATTAATAATCTTTACATTATTCGAAATTTTGGTCCTTTCCAAAGTATTGGCCGAAGTGATTTCATACAAACAATATTAAAACAAAATTATTTGAAGGAAAAATGGGAGTAATCACCGTGTCCATACTATGAGACACCGTTTTAGGGTCATGTCCCCGGTGTCCCATGTGCTATGTCCGTATTATGAAACGGGTAAATAAAATCGAAAAATAATTAAATTTTCAACTTTTTGTGCTTCATTGATCTTTTTATAAACAATAAATAAATAATATATGTCTAGAAAAAATTATCACAATTTGGTAATACATTATAGTTATTAATTCAAAAACGTAAAAATATGAAGAGCCTTTCTGGTAGCTGCTTATATTATTTGGTTTCTTGCTTGATCTTTTGTGTTATTTCTTTCATTTTCCATAATAAGATCTCCTTTTCCTCTGCTCATTTCTTTTTTGCGTCTTGAAGTTGCTTTTCTTGGCAAGTTTTTCTTCTCTTTCTTTCTTTTTCCTTTCTTTTTCCATATTGTAGTTCCACCATTCATCAGCTGTTCCTGCTGCGGGTAGTTTAGGTTTACCCGAACCTTCCACCTTTATCTTTTTCTTTTTGGGTACATATTCCGTTGGAGAGTAAATGCCCTTGCTAAACATTCGTCGGGATTCATACCAGCTCCTAACAACAGATAATAGTATAAATATTTCAGTAATATTAACGTTTTCTATGATTTGTCTACGCGTCACCTTATCATTTAATTCACATACTTTTATTAGCTATCGCATTATTATTTTCCTTGTCCATTTCTATATTGGCTTGACCACTCGAGTTGCAACAGTTTTAAACATCGTTAAGTGTAATACTAGATCTTGAGTTACTTTCTGTATGAAATACGTATTTGAGTGAACATATAAGCAAATTATTTGAAAAATAATATTATTAAGAATGCTTGAACGAACCTGCTTGATTCTTTTCACCCAAAGTAAATTGTGAGCAGTTTTCACTCCTTATCAATTCCAATTTCTCAGTATCCTCAATATAAGATAAGGTATAGTATTCTCCACCGATTGATCAGGTGTATGCTAAATTTTACAGGTTAGTTTAAATTTAGTGCAAATTTTGTAACTAACTTACCTCATAACCTGTTCCGCAATGAACGTATGGGTTCAGAACAATGTTTATTTTATTTTAATTATAGATTAATCTTCAAATTCACAATTTCAAGGTCAAAAACGGATAAGAGAACTACCGAAATTGCTGTCTTATTAATTGGTTAAAACAATGGAAACGAGCAGGTCCGTAGATTATGAAACACGCGGTCCTTCGTTCCATAAATACGGACTTCGAAACAGCCGATGTACGTATTGTGAAACACAATTATTATTAAAAATATCACAACGAAATTGGTGAAACATGAATTCCAACATCATTTGCAACTCATAAGCTTTCAAATAAATAATCTTACTTTTAAATGCAGGTACTGTAAATTATCAGAACATTCGAAAAACCAAACCGAGTACATTTGCTTCTAAGGGTTGCATGGCTGCTCAATTTGAACAGAATATGAAGTACAGATACTTAAATATTTTTGTTTAAATATAAACACTTCAGAGCAACGTTTATTTACATGAGTTTATAAATGTAGATGATAATATTCACAAATAATTTTTTTTCGTCACCTCGCGTGCTTTATTTATTTTTATTTTAAATTTTTTAATGTAGTGTCTCATAAAAACGGACATTGTTCCATAATATGGACGGTTACCTTAATGGGTAATAGTGTCTAACAAGTTCTAAAAAGAAGCTTGAGCTTCGTTCAATCACAAAAAAGGAATTTTTTCTCAAGGTCAAAGGAAGATAACAAGGTTGGCGAATATTCAGGGCACATCAGGGTCATTCATCTCATCAATGAAAATGATTGCGCTATAGCGTTAGACGTTAGAGGATGTAGTAGAAGCTGGAGAGGATGGGAAAAACAGCAATATGTATTAGCAATGCAGTGGAAGCGTAGTGATATCATGCAGTGCAGTGGCGTCGAAAGTGCATTGCGGTGCGCCAGAACAAGCGCGTTGCGTTGCTTTCGGCGTAGGGCGTGGCGGATAACTGACCTCGCCTCGTCTTTCCCGGCTACCCCTGACACCCCTCGACAACAACCCCTCGGTTCGAGCAACCCTTCCGTCGTCCGTTATCATCGCCGACGGATCCCCCCTAACCCCCCGACCGCTCCCACCATCCCTTCGTCGACGGTCCATGACCACCTCTCTCTCCGGCGGTCTCGTGGCCTCATCCCTCCTCAACTTGTCTCGAGTTACCCCAAGTTACCCCGCTGCTCGTACGTTACCCCCACAATGGGTAATCACCTCCCCATCCCTCTCCCTAAGGCCTAAACCACCCCAGCCAGGGTTGGATCGGCAGACGGCAACGGCAGTCTGGCTGTCTGGTTGCCCAGCAACGAGCCACTGTCCGTTGTCGATCAGAGGGTGCACTCAGCAAAGGATTCAAACCTGATCGAACACGAACAAATCAAGTTTGCAAACTGAAGGGGTAATAAAAATCGAATTGAAGGACGTTCAACTTTTATCCCCGGTGGCCGTTGAGGGGGGAGAGAGCGAGGATGTACGAGATTTTTTTTGTCGAGGGAATATAATGCAAATATATTGAGATTGATGATTGAGATGAATTAACAAATAATTAAATGTTGAAGATTAAAAGTACAGATTGGGGTGTAATGGATCCGTGCCAGACAGTACCAATTCTGATATTGAATTTTTTATCGTTAAAAAAAACGTTAAAAGAACGCTCATTCGCTAAAACAACTTTTAACAAGGTTTTAACTTTTAACTTGACCAGAAAATCGGGAAATCTAGGAAATGACCCGAATTTTTCTCTCGAATGTAGTAAGATGCAAATTACAAGTAGTTTCATATATTTTATTACTCTAATTTTGAGTTTGAACTGCGAGTTTTTGAAAAAAAATCATGATTCTCAGTTGGAATAGGGAATTTTCCAAAAGAATTATAATTCTGACTTGAAACAGTGAATTTTCTAAAAAAATTATAATTCTAAGTTGGGACATGTTATTTTCAGTAAAGAAATATAGTTTTGAATTTTGAGCATAGAATTTTTTAGAAGATATGTCATTCTCAGTTGGGGCAGGGAATAAATAAAATAAATAAATAAAAAAAATCATCAAATTATAATTACCCTGACTTGGAACAGCGAATTTCCTAAATGAATTATAATTCTGACCTTGCGTTTACAGTTTTTCTGTTTTTGAATTGTTTCCGGCTTTTAAACAAACTGTTAAAATTGTCGGCTACTTCTAAAAGCATCTACTGCATGATAAAATTATTGTTTGTCTTAATTGTTCCACAATTTTTTAATGAAAATCTTTTCCCGTAGACATGGGATTTCAGTAAAGAAATATAATTTTGTGTTTGAGACAGGGGATTTCAGAAAATAAATATAATTTTGTGTTCGGAACAGGGAATTTGATAAAAGATTCACAATTCTGAGTTGGGGTAGGCAATTTTCAAAAATAATTGTAATTATAAGTTGGGACAGGGGATTTCAGTAAAGACTTATAGTTTTGAGCTTGGGGCAGGGAATTTGATAAAAGATGTATAATTCTGAGTTGGAATAAGTAATAAGAGATAAATAAAAGAAATAATTGAAAATTACGTAAAGAATTAAAATTATCCTGATTTGGAACAGGGAATTTAAAAAAATAATAATAATTTTAAGTTGGGACTGGAGATTTCAGAAGAAAAAAAATTTTGAGTTTGGCGCATAGAATTTGATAAAACATTTATAATTCTGAGTTGGGACCGGGAATAAATAAAAGAAATAATCAAAAATTACGTAAAGAATTACAATTATTCTGACTTGGAACAGGGAATTAAAAAAAATAATAATTTCAAGTTGGGACAGGAAATTTCAGAAAAGAAATATAATTTTGAGTTTGGGACAATACATTTTATAAAAGATTTATAATTCTGAGTTGGCACAGGGAATAAATAAAATAAATATTAACCCTGACTTGAAACAGAAAATTTTCGAAAAGAGTTTTAATTTTAAGTTGGGACAGGGGATTTTAGAAAAGAAAAATAATTTTTAGTTTAAGACAAAGAATTTTACGACATATTTATATTTCTGAGTTGGGACATAGAATAAATAAAAGAAATATAGAAAAAAATTATAATTAATATAATTCTAAGTTCATTTTCAGCCAAAAGAGACAACAACAAATAAACATAATAATTGAATTTTTATCAAAATAATTATCTAAACTTCCATCAAAATAGTAGATTTTTTACCAAATAGCTGAATTTTCAACGTACAAATGTGAATTTTCAACGAAATAGTTTCATTTTCTACTAAACAGATAAGTTTTCAACAAAAAATTTGATAGTTAAATTTTCAGTTAAAAAAAAAAACTAATTTTCAAACAACAAAAAAAAGAAATTATCAACAAGTAAAATTGAGTTTTGAACAAAACGGTTAAGTTTTCAAGCTACAAAGTCGAATGTTTCAGAAAACATGTAACTTTTAAATCGGAAAAGAAGAATTTTCAACAAGAAAGTCGATTTTCAGTCGGGAAAGATTAATTTTTAACTAAAAAATATCAATTTTTAACCAAAAATGGAGACGTTAAATTTTCTGTTGGAAAAAATAATTTTCAACAAAATAGAATTTTCAATTGGTTGAATTCAATTTAAAAATACGAATTTTTAACAAAATAGTTGAATCCTCAACCCAAATGATGAATTTTCAACAAACAAGATTAATTTTTTACCCAAATAGACGAATTTTCAACAGAATACATGATTTTTTTTATCAAATAGTTGAATATTCAACTTATAAAAAAATGCAACAAAAAAAAACGAATTTAGAACAAAATAATTAAATTTTCAACACAAAAGTTAATTCTCAACTAAACAGATGAATTTTCTACCAAACTGTTGAATTTTCAATCTAAAAAAAATTAACGAAAAAGATTAATTTTTTATCAAAAAAGACGAATTTTCAACAAAACATGTACTTTAATTTTCAAGCTTAAGAAGATCAATTTTCAATTCGAAACATCAATTTTCAAACAAAACAAAAAAACAGTTCTTAGCAAAAAAGTTAAATTTTCAAGCAATATATTAACCCAAAAGTGGATTTTCATGCAAGAAAATTAATTTTGTAAAAAATATATGAATTATGAAGAAAATACATGAATGTTGTACCAAGTTCTTGATTTTTCAACTAAAAAAGATATGTTTGAACTAAAAAAGATCAAATATCAAGTAAAAATGGAATAGTTAAATTTTCAGCTAAAAAATTAATTTTACAGCAAAAATGATACAAAATTTCAACAAAATAATTAATTTTGCAACCAAATAGTAGAATTTTTAACCAATCGAGATTAATTCTGAAAAAAAAATATAATGGTAAAATATTCAAAAACAAAAAATTAACTTTTAATCAAGAATAATTGGATTTTATTGGTTTTTATTAATTAAATTTAAATTTATAAGCAAAACACGAGAGAAAGGGGAAGTTTCTTGAAAACACAAGAAATTCTCTTGAAAGGGGAAAGTACTTTATGGATTGCCCCTAATTTGTTCAGTTAATCTGCCGTCCAAATTGATCTTTTAATTATATCAATTTTTTAAATGAAAGAAAGATCTAAAGAATTTAATTTAAAGTATTCTCAAGCTAGTGTCGAATTTAACTGATTCATTTTTTGATTGACATTTATATATAATAAAATTGAAGTTTCGCATTAAAAACAGGAGGGGGTCAGCTTCAGTGTCACATGACATTTTGAGGGGGCGGGGAGGTATATAAATGTCACAAATTGTCACTAATGATAATAGAATTGGTGCTTTACTGATGGAGATATTTTTTGGCTCGTAAGTTTCCAAACTTACTACACTGGAACTGAGATTTAATTCCGGTTTCGGGCAGTGCTTGCAGTTTGCCTTTAAATTAAATCCAGATCGTTCAAACGTAAACAGCCAAGGGCTGCATGCACGATTTCTCTTGGATTTGGACGTATGACGCAACCTGATGCAACTAACGCGCTGAGAGTGCGGCCCTCAGGCTGTTTGTCGCGCTTGATTGAACACATCCTCCCCTTGTGGCCCCGCGGCTCCTCTCATCACGAAACCGGCACGGCATTAATTCTCGGAATGCATTAAATCCGGACTAATCAAATCCAAGTTTCAGTGTATTGTTATATTTTCAAATTTGTTTTTGTTAGTTTGTATGACATACATATTGCTTTACAAAATGAATTCTTTAGCTTAGAATATTATTTAATAATTTTAAAATTGCTTCGATACTCGATTTAGAATTTCATCAGTTTTCACTTTAAAGCTCTGCTTTATACTTTGTTTTCTGCAATATATAGTCATCAGCATAAAATACATTTGTGTATATGTAAAATTTTTGTATACTTTCATATGTGTACCATTCTGAGATACAAACCCTTGCGTTATAAACAGTTTTATATGAACTGAAGCATGTAGGATTGCGTCCATATGTTCACTGATGCAAACTTATGCGCAGAAACATACATTATGAACTTTACGAATGAGAACTTTCTCATTAACTATTATCACAGTGTCTCAAATAGTCACATTCCATTACAGAACATGTAGAACTACAATGAGCATATAAGCTATATTTTCTCAATCATACCTCATTACATTCGACAATATGTTATACCTATAGTAAAGAGAAAACATTAGTGAAAAAAACCTATTAAGACGTTAATTAAGTCGTTCAAACCTCCCCTCCCATACTTTCCCTCCCCTCACTTTACCCTTCCACGACTTATTTCTCCTCTACTCCCCCTCTCCTCGCTTCCCGAGCTAACGTTCCCCTTCCCCTACCTTCCTTCCCCAGCCAACATTTCCACTCCTATACTCACCCTCATTTCTAATTGTTTCCCCTACTTGCCCTCCCTAACTTCCCCTCGTTTCCGCTCACTTTCCCTACTCCACCTTTTCCCCCAAATACCCATCCCCTCATTATTCCTATTTCCCCTATCTTCATTTCCTTTCACTTCACCTTTAGTCCCACCTTCCAAACTTCATCCGCCTCTACTTTTTCCTCTCCTCGCTTCCCCAGCGAATTTTTAATCATTTCCCCAACTGTCCCCTCATATCCTCAACACATCTTCAATTTTCCGTTACTGAAGTTACTTCCTGTCCCCTCATTTCCCCTAGTCCTCCTCTCATTTTCTCTAATTCCCTCTCACTTCGTCTACTTTCCCTCACCTCATTTCCCTCATTTTCTCTTCTTCCTAAAAATACGGCCCAGCGGAGGTGGATTACTTCCGATTATATCGGATTATCCTGGATTTTCCTATTTATACAGATGGTTAAATTCTCAACCAAGAACATTAATTTACTACTGAAAAAGACGAATTTTGAACCAAATACATGCATTTTTAACTAAAAAACATAAACTTACAACAAAATAGTGGTATTTTCAACTTGAAAAAAAAATTCCATCGTAAATAGAGTAGCTAAATTTTCAGTAAAAAAATTAATTTTTAACAACAAAAAAACAATATTTGAACAAAATAGGTAAATTTTCAACCAAGAGATTAATTTTCAACTAGAATGATGAATCTTCAACTGGAACAGTTACATTTTAGGTTAAAAAATAAATTTTTGAACCAAAAAGCAACGATTTTGTAACAAAATAGTTTTCTCATAAAAATAGTTCAATTTTGAAGTAAAAAGACTCGTTTTCAATAAAAAAGTTGAATTTTTAACCACAAAATGATTTCTTAACAAAAGAGTTAAAATTTATGCCGAGCAGTTAAACTTTTACCCAAAAAGATGAGTTTTCAAACAAGAGTAATTATTTTCTATCAAAAAAGACGAATCTTCGACAAAATACATGAATTTTGAACAAAATAGTTATATTTTCAACTAAATTCCAGAAACGTAAGCCAGAAAAATGAATTTACAACTAAAAATCATGAATTTTTACCAGAAATACAATGGTTACATTTTCAGTAAAAAAAAATGAATTTTCAATCATTGAGATTAATTTTCAACTAAAATAGTTAAGTTTTCAGTTAGAAATTAAATTATTAAACAAAAAACTTTTTTCAAACAAAACAAAAATCAATTTCAACAAAAATGAAGTCTTCAAAAAGAAAATGACATTTTTATAAAATTGTTGAATTTTCAGCAAAATAGTATAAGTTTTCAAACAAATGAGATGAATTCTCAACGAAAACTGTAACAATAGTTGATATTTCAACCAAAAAGACTTGTTTCAAATAAAAAAGTTAAATTTTCAACCATTGAGATTAATTTCCAACTAAAATGATGAATCTTCAACTAAAATAGTTAAATTTTCAGTTAGAAATTAAATTTTCAACAAAAAACAACGATTTAAAAAAAAAGTTCAATTTTCGACCAAAGGGATGAATTTTCAAACAAAGCGAAGAATCTTCAAAAAGAAAATTATGTTTTGACAAAATTCTTGAATTTTCTGCAAAGTAGATTAAGTTTTAGAACAAATGAGTTGATTTCTCAACGAAAACTGTAATAGTTGATACTTCAACCAAAACAGATTTGAATTTTAAATGAAAAATAGTTAAAGTCAACCAAAAAAGACGAATTTCCAACAAAATAGTGGAATGCTCAACCAAAGACTGATTTTCAATAAAAAAATTGAATTTTCAACCAAACAAAATCACTTACATTGCATTTTTAAATTTTCTACGAAGTAAATTAACTTTTTACCAAATAATTGAATTGTTAACCAAAACAAATTTTATTATTTAAGATAAGTAGTTGAATATTCAACGATGAAAGATAAATCGTCAACCAAATAGTTGAATTTTCAACCAAAAAAAGAAACATTTTCAACCAAAAATGGAGTAGTTGCATTCTTAATTTAAAAAATTAATTTTTCACCCAAAGAGACGAATTTTCACGAAAATATTTCAATTCTCAACTAAAAAGTTTAATTTTCAAAAAGATTTAGAAGATTTCAAAAGGTTTGAAAGGACGTTAGAAGACTTTAAATATCTCACAAATAGTTTAAGGATTTCACAAAGATTTCACAAAGATTTCGAAGATCTCACAAAGATTTCAAGGACTTAAAAAATGTCAAGGAATTCAAAGATTCCAAACGACTTCGAAAGGTTTTTAAAGATTACAGAAGGTTTCACAAATGACAATACATTGCATTTGAAAGATTAAAAAAGATTTCATAAAGATTAAGAAATTACCGACAAGAAAAGAAAGAAGAGTACGAAAGAACGTTGCACATCACAGGTCTTAGCGATGAGGAGAGAAATAGGGTCAAAAATTATTACAGACACAAAAATAGGATAGTTGAACGATTAGTCGATGAAAGTAAGGATAAAATCAGAACAGAAGAAAACAATAAAATAAAAGACGACTTTGAAGGAACCGTGAAACTATTATATAATCAGATGAAGAAAAGTAAAAGTACAGAGTTTGTCAGCATGAGAAACAGCAAAGTTGAAATGTTATATGATGTAGACGGGATAGTAGACGCTTTAAAAGACTCTTTGAAACAATTATTAGAAGGTGAAGATATAGGGCACTGATGGACAAAGTCCGAAACGAGATAATCCTCAAAGAATATAGTACAGGCTAGACACTAGTTGACATATGGGAAAGAAACCAGTTAGGATGGTTCGTACATCTTGAAAGAATGAAAAATGAACGACTGACCAAATAAGTGTTTGCAGGTGAAGTAAATGGCAGAATGCCCAGAGGTAGATCGCCGAAACACGAAAGCTTGCATGAAAAAATGCATGGACGTGAAGGAAGCTAGAGTAGTATGCCAGGACAGAAAAGTGTGGCGACTCACAAATTGCAAAATATGTCAAAGATTTCAAGTATTTCAAAGATTTCACAATGATACAAAAGGTTTCATAAATGCGTTGTTATTCCGATTTCAAAGATTCCAAAGATGTCACAAAGATTTCACAAAGATTTGAAACAGTCTCAAAAAACTTCACAATTATTTTAGAAAGATTTCAAGGATTTCATGGATTTTACAAAGGCTTGTACATTAGATTTTAAACGACTTTAAAATATTTCAGAAGGATTTCAACAGATTTTAGAAGATTTAAAAAAATGTCTGGAAGACTACAAATATTTCAAGATTTAAACAGATTTCGGAAGGTCTCACAAAGATGTCAAAGATTCCAAAATATTTCAAAGGTCTCACATAGATTTTAAGGATTTCAAAGATTTTACAAAAGTACCAAAGATTTGACAAAGGCCTTGTATATCAGATCTCAAAAATTCATTTGACCCTTTCTCTGTTGTGATCTATTTTTTTACTGCCCTGACTACAATGTTGCCCGTATGGCACTAAAAAAGATGAAATTGCAGTCATGTGTAATAATTAAATTTTCGAATAATAATAACAACCTATACTCCGTTGTAATTTCAGTGTTAAAAAAATGATATGTACTCTTCTTGCACATTCATGCTTAACGAGGTGCAGTAAAGTTGATATTGTGTTACCCGAGCAATGTGAATGCGATATGCGATTTCACAGACTGATGCCTATTTCCGGTACTTCGATCGTGTAAAATCAATATAGCCTCTTTATGTAGACTTCCCATTGTGTGTCGAGCTTCGCAAACCACCACTCTCTAACTTGCTCATTAGGGTGGTCCAAAACGGCATTGCAATTTTTTTTTCTCGAATTTGTATGCATACCGCCCGGAAATTTGTTCGAATCTGCACAAAAATAAATCCATTTTTTTTGCAATGATATTTAGAGGTCGCTCAAGCCCCATAAAGTTTAACACATATTTCCATGAGAAAAAAGTCGTTTTTGTAAGTTTTATTCAGAACCGTCAATATTAGATGAATTACGTTGAAATTCAACATTTCTCTTCACAATTAGCCATATTATTATTATTATTATTATACCATTAAGCCATTTCCCTTTCGGGGTAGGCGTGACTTGCTCGGTTGGGGAATGAATACGAATAAAATATTACTTTTTCAATTTCGCCCCCTTACGTCTGTTCTATAGGGTCAAAAAAAACCCTTAAGTGAAAAAATAGGTTTTGCGAGTTTTTGGAGATCATTATGACATTTTTGCTTTTTTTGAATGCAATTTATTTCTAATAGGGGAGAGTAGGGTAAAACCGGGTACTTTGTCTTTGATGGCATTTTGTGCAAAAACGAAAAGCTAAAAAGCTTTTATTTTAAGCGAGAAGTTTTCTGTGACTTTTCAGCTACAAGAAAGTCAATTCAGATGTGCAATGAAAAATTTTCTTCATATTAAAAAAAAATGTTAAAAAAAACGCGAAATTCCCGGTTTTGCCCCGTGGGTAGGGTAAAACCGGGTACCTATGAAAATAATTAAAATTATGAAAAATTGAATTTATTGTAATCAAATGTAATAAGCATTGGTATGCTGAGTATCTTGGGTGCACTCACGAAGGGTTCAATATGATTAAGACTATGATATTCAGCATCCTGGATGTACTGACGATGGATTTAGCAGTAATCACACATGAATTTGCCCTGTTTGACATTGCTGCTTGCTATTTAGGGTACACAGTGCAATTCTGAATTCACTCCTTAGTCGATACAGATTAGAGATGAAAAATCATCCTTCTTTCTCTTCTATGTCTTCGATGTCGTCGGTGCTTGAGGGCAGCTTTGCCTATCAGACTCACTTCTGTACATTACTGGCATCGTCAAATTAAAAAAGTTCATTATGAGAAATTATTAGAAAACGTATGAATAAATTCTGAAATGCAGATATCACGTAACATTTTTCATGATTATTTTCTCCTGCGTGACAAAAACCAATGTTTTTTTTTTGAAAGGGGTTATTACCGCTGATGACATAATACTCACATATAATAATAATGTACGATAACACTTATATAAAATTATAAACTACTTCTACGTTTTTTGACAGTTTTTTGCCACTTTATGGTACGTTGGGTAAGGCCCAGTACTACCCGGTCTTACCCCTACCATCAGTACCCGGTTTTGCCCCCACATGCAATAAATAACGAAGCGTTGTGCTCACGTGGTTCTGAGCATAAAAAACCAAGGTAACGTACGTGTCACCAAGAATTGTAACGTTCAACCACAAAAAATTTGGTATTGTATCCTGAGACAAAAAACACATGTGGCTAGACACTTTTCACGAAAATAAGGTCAGGGCATCTAAATAAACAAAATATATCAAACTAGACCCAGGGGGCAGCACGATACACGAGATATAGAGGGTACCCGGTTTCACCCGCAACCCGGTTTTACCCTTCTCTCCCCTATATGAATTACTACTTTATATTGCTAATTAGGTATTCACATAAATTGTTTAAACAATTTATTATGGGTTTTTGCAATTTTCTCTTAGAATAGAAATAGTAAGTCGCGTTTTTTTTTATTTTTCACTTTTTATCCAATTTTCAATTAGACTAAGGTAAAAGATAGTTAATGTCAACAAACGTAATTTTTTAAACAATTTATTATTATTGGTAATAATATTCTCTTTAAATTATGCTAGAAATTGTGTTTTTTCTTAAATTTTTTAACTTTTTATCCACTTTTCACTTGGAGTGAGTTAATATTTAATTAAAATTAGTATACATAATTGTTTAAACAAATTATTATTGTTTATGGCTACCTTATTCTATATTAATACTACATACTTGCAGTTTTTCATGAAATTTTTAATTTTTTGTCCTTTTTTCAAGTATAGTGAAGTAATAATTAATTGAAGTTAACAAAAATAATTGTCTTAACAATTTATTACTATTGTTAATATTCTCATTGCATAATGGTAGAAAGTTGCGGCTTTTTCTGAAATTTTTAGCTTTTTAACTATCATTCACTTAGAGTTACATAATAATTAATTATTATAAATTTATCAAATAATAATAAATTGTTCAAACCAATTCTTATCGTTTATAACTATCTTTTCTATGGTGATGCTAGATAGTTACGAGTTTTTTTCTGAAAATTTTAATTTTTGGTCAACTTTTCACTTAGTGAGGTAATAATTAATGCAAGTTATTCAAAATATTTGTTTAAACAATTTATTATTATTTATCTTCTCTTAGATAAGTGCTTGAAAGTTTCGTTTTTTTCTGAAATGTTTAACTTTTTTTGCCTCTCTAGTTATGAACAAATAATAAATATACATTAGAGAGAATAATATTTTAAACAATCCCTTTCTTTTTCATGCAAAATTTTTTCTAAAATAAAACATAGATTTGAAAATGATTCAAATTTTCTGCATGGGTCATATTGAATATAACTTTTTCTTGAAGTAGGTTCAGATTGTTTGTTTGAATTAATTTTTGTAAACATTGGAAAAAGAGCAAAAATATTTCACTCAAAATAATACAATACTGATTAAAAAATAATTATTGTTGAGGTTCTCTTATTACATATTTATTCACATCGAAAAAGTCAAAGCAAAACCAAAGATTTCAGAAAAAAGCAACTTTTTAGCATTACTCTAAGAAAAAATAGTTATAAACAATAAGCTATTGTTCAAATAAGTATGTTTGCTAACTTGAGTTAATTATTACCCCATTAAGTGAAAAGTGGACAAAAAGTTTAAGAGTTCAAAAAAGTGCAACTTTTTAGCAATGATCTAAATCGAAGATAAGATAGTTATGAACATTAATTAATTGTTTAAATAACTTTGTTTGTTAACTTGCATTATTTATTACTTCACTATGTAAAAGTGCGTAAAAAGATAAAAATTTCAGAAGAAACTGCAACTATCTAGCAATTATAAAAAATAAGATAATTATAAACAATAATAATTTGTTCGAATAATTATTATTGCTCAATTGAATTAACTATTAACTCACTCTAAGTGAAAAGTAGACAAATAGTTAAAAATTTCAGGAAAAAAACGCAACTTTATAGCATTACTCAAATTGAGTATTATTAAAAATAATAATGAATTGTTTAAACAATGCATTTTTTCAATTTTATTTATTTATTCACCTCACTCTGATTAGAAATTGGACAAAAAGTGGAAAATTTTCGAATTTGTGAAGTGTGAATTTTAAATTAGAATGGTTAATCTTCTTCTTCTTCTTTATTCATAATGTGTCCCCTAAGGGTTTACATGACTTCCATTTCTTACAACACTTCCTTCTACATGTTTTATAAAATCTTATCCTTACTATTTACAGTTATTTACACCTATTTACATAAAATCTTATATCGAACGCCTTAAATCTAATTTCGACGATAGCGCAATTTGGGACGTGTTAGCGAACGAGTGAGCTAGTGATCGAAAGCGAGAGTGCAAGCGAGAGATAGAGAGCGGTAACGCAAACGCATCTTAATTTACTTATGCTATTACATAATCATTACTTACAATCTTTACGCTTCTTATTTAAGCGACTTCCGTTTCCTTTTTCTTTCACTTCTCTTGTACCTCCATTTTACCATTTTTTGCATCCACTCTTTCATTCTTTTTCAGTTGCTCCCCTAGCATCCTCTAACTCCTTCATCCACTCTTCCCCCAAACCATCCTCCCCTAGAATCTTTACCACATTCTCTTGCCAGGTTCCTTTATCTTCCATTCCTCTCCTACATCCTCCCCATACATGCTCCCATGTTTCCTCTTCCCATTCACATATTCTGCACTTCCTGTTATCTTTCTTTTCCCAATACATACTTGCCCTTACCTCGTTTCCCAATCTAAATCTTGCTATTCTTGTCCATCTTTTCTCTCCCCATCCCTTTTCTAAATACTTTGGTACTCCTTCCTTTTTTATCATCTTATACCATATATTATATTTTGATTCCTCAATCATCCCCCATCTTTCTATTAATTGTCTTTCTCTCTCCCTTTTTTCCACTTCTTCATAGTTGACTCCAGTCCCGTCTTTTATATCTCTAGCCTTAAAGAACTCCCTCCTTTCTTCCTCCCATCTCGTTAAATCAATCGTCCTCCCTCTCCTTTCCTCTACCTCCATCAAACACTTTCTCGCTAACTCCCCTCCCTTTCCCTCTCTCAGCTTCGTCTCAAAATTCCATGCCCTCTTTCCTGCTCTAGTACTTAATTTATCCCTTTGCGCTTCTTCTCTCACCATATATCCCGGTGTCCTCCAGTCTACCCCTAGCGTCCACCTTATATACCTTTCTTGTAAACTTTCAATCTCTTTCCTTTCTTTCCATCCACATATCTCTGCTCCATAACCTAATACCGACCATACCAGCGTATCGAATAACCACATTCTCCTTCTCCAATTTTTTTTAAATCTTCTTTTTCCTATTCCCCATATCTGTTTCATTACCCCTGCTGCCTTTTTTATCCTTTCTCTTATATGAGCTCTATGATCTCCATTTGCTTGCAAGGTATATCCCAGATACTTAAACTCTTTTACTTCTTCTAATTTTTTTCCCTTCCATCTTCCCGTCCATTCTTTTTTTCTTCCCCCTCCTTTTCTAAACCTCATTATCTTTGTCTTTTCTACATTTAAATTCAACTTTTTTCCATCTAAGTATTTCTCTAATCCGGTAATTAAGCCCGCCATCCCTTCTTCATCTTCTGCCATCAACACTATATCGTCTGCGTACGCCAGTGTATATATCTTTTCGTTCCCTATCCTAACTCCTCCCCACCCTTTTCTCTTCATTTCTTCTTCCAAGTCTGATATTAATATATTAAATAAAAGCGGGCTCAGAGGACATCCTTGCCTTACCCCTCTCACCAACCAGAAACTATCTCCCACTTGCTCTCCTACCTTTACCTTGCTTTTTGTCTCTCTAAAAATTTCCGATACTCTATTTATTAATCCCTGTCTTATCCCCTTTTTCACCATAACTTTTTCTATCTCGCCTCGGTCTAATGAGTCAAACGCCGCCTTCAAGTCCACGAACACTGCTATCATTGCCCCTTAGAATGGTTAATCTTCAACTGGAATAGTTAAATTTTCAGTTACAATTTTTAATTTTTAACCAAAAAACAACGATTTTTCAACAAGTAGTGAAATTGTCAACCAAAGAGATGTATTTTCAACTAAAGTGATGAATTTTCAATGATATTTCAACCGAAATAGATTTTAATTTTAAATACAAAACAGTTTGATTCAACTAAAAAAGACGAATTTTCAAAAAATAGTTGAATCTTCAACCAAGAAGATTAATTTTCTAAAAATGGAATAGACGAATTTTTAACCAACAAAATTAGTCTTCTGCCAAAATCGAATTTTTCAAAAATACGTGAATTTCCAACTAAAAAAACATAAATTATCGACCAAAACTAGAATAGTTAAATATTCAGTTAAAAAATTAATTTTCAATAAAAAAAATGAACCTTCAACAAAATAGTCAATTTTTCAACCAAAATATAAACTTTTAAGAAAGTAGTTTAACCTTCAACCAAGTAGTTGAATCTTCAACAACAACCAAATTAATTTTCAACCAAGAAGATTAATTTTCAACCAAAAAAGATGAATTTTCAACAAGGTAAATTCACTTATCAACCAAAATTAATTTTCAACCAAATATTTGAATTTTCTACAAAAATATTTGAATTTTTAACCCAAAACGACGAATCTTCAACAAAACATTTGAATTTTCATCTAAAAAATTCCTTTTTTCTAAAAGTATTGTATTTTTTACAAAGTAGAATATTTTTTAACCACATAATTGAATTTTCAACCAAAAACATAAATTTTCAACCCAGAAGATTACTTTTCTATAAAAAAGACGAATTTTTAACAAAATGCGTAAATTTTCAAACAGTTAGGTGAAGTTTCCACTAAACAAAATAAATTTTTAACCAAAAAATAATGAATCTTAAACAAAGTAGTAAAATATTTACCCAAGAAGATGAATTTTCAGATAAAATAATGCTTTATCACCCGAGAAATGAATTTTTAACAAAGAAGTTCAACTTTCAATGAAGTAGTTGAATTTTCAACAACAAAAAATTAATTTTCTACGGAGAAGAATAATTTTCTACCCAAAAAGATACATTTTCAACAAAATTAACAAATCAAATTTTCTATCAACATAGTTGAATTTTCAATCCAAAGAGACGAATTTTCAACAAAATAGTTGCTTGTTGAGCTATAAAAATGACTTTTAACAAGATTGTTGAATTTCCCACAAAGCAGATTAATTTTTCACCAAATAGTTGAATTTTCAATCAAGATGATTAATGTTCTACCAAAAAAGACGAATTTTAAACAAAATACAGCAATTCTACACTAAAAAAGATAAACTTCTAACCAATAATGCAATAGTTTATCTTTCGGTTAAGAAATTTAATTTTCATAACGAAAAATTTCAACACAATAGTGAATTGCTTCGAATTATCTGGACTACAAGCGTATTTCTCCTTATCGGCAGTTTCGTAATGAGCGGAGCCGCGGGACCGTGAGAGAGGCGGTGCTTAGTCAAGCGTGACAAACAGCATGAGGGGCGCACTCTCAGCGCATTAGATGCGTCAGGTTGCGTCTGCGTCCAAATCCAACAGAAATGGTTCACGCGGCCCTGCCTGGTCACTTCTGGATTCCCCCGATTTAGGATCAAGGCCACTGCAAGCCATGCCCGAAACCGTTGTTATTTCGGGAGTTGAGTGTAATAACAGAATACAAAATATTCCTCTACTGGAAGCGAACCGATTGGCCTATAATATTAATACATTTTGTTAAAAATTAAGGAGGATATGGTCATTTATAATATTTAAAAAATAGGTTTCATTTATAACAAAACTTTTTTTAATAGAATAATTTAAAGTTAATACAAGAATAAAAAATACTCCTTGATTTGTTACGAACTGATTGACCTAACTATATTTTTGTAGTTTCATGGTGGGTGGTTGACCCCGTCAGAGCACCTCCTAATGTTTCATTATAAACTATTTTCATTATTTTTTTTTATACCATTAACCATTTCCCTTTCGGGGTAGGCGTGATTAGGCGTGATTATTGATTTTGAATAATTAAAACAAATCATTATTAGTGCTTCCTATATGAGGATGCAAATATTTTTGCTAATTAATCATAATGAGGAAGCAAAGGCCTCATCAAATGAGCACCATACAATTATTAATAAAAACAATGCGGAAACACCTGAGATCGAATTTACAGCTAGTTTAATCATTTCAACAGTTAACAATTGTACAAATTTTCAAAATTGCTGTTAACAGAATTGTGAGCAATTGTTCTTTTACTAACAAAAAGCAGGGTGTCTAGC
>CAKNXH010056683.1:30886-41383 GCA_932178445.1 Andricus quercusramuli
CTTTTTTCATGATTATTGAAATTTAGGATCAGACCCACCTTTCTTAGTGCTTCTCATTTAGTATCCTAAATTTTCAACTCGATGTAGCGCTTCGTGTGAAAATAAGTTTACAAATAAAAAAAGTGCCGGTAAGGTAGGAATCTGGTCACGTGACACACTCATCACATGGCCTTAAGGTTTGTGGCTATACTAACATTGTTGGTATTCTTGCTAAGCTTTCATTTTGAGCTCTGATTGTTTATTAAAATTGTTCAGGGTGACCGTAGTTCAAGGAAAACCTGAAAACCAGGGGAAAAATCAGATAATTTTATTGGTCAGGGAAAAGTCAAGGATTTTGAACAAAAAAACTCGCAAAAGTCAGCGAATTTCTATCGAAGGCACTCTCTAACTTTGAATCAGGGAGAAGTGGATCACTGAATCAAATCAGTAAGAATTTTCACTGATTTAAAATACAACCCTACTGCTTCAGATGACTAGAAATAGAGCACTTATTGTCATCAGTAAGGATTTTCACTGGAAATCAGTGAAATCTCACTGTATTTTTTGCTAAAACTTGTATTATTTGGTTGAACATTGAAAAATTTGGTTACGAAGACATTCTTCTTGTTTGAAAATTCAACTGTTTTGTTGAAAATTCGCTTTTTTGAGTTGAAAATTCAACTATTTTGGTACAAATTTAACTTTTTGTAGAAAATTCATATTTTTGTGTGGAAAATTCAACGGAAATCTTTCTTGGACGAAAATTCAACTATGTTTTTGAAAAAACGTCTTTTTGGTTTAACAATTCATCTGGGTTAGTTGAAATTTAATCGGTTTTCGATGAAAATGCAAATTTTTGGCTAAAAATTCATCTTCTTTGGTTGAGGATTCAACTATTTTGTTAAGAAGTAATTCTTTTTGGTCGAAAATTCCATTTTTCTGTAGATAATTTGTCTTTTTGCTTTGAAAATTCAACTATTTTTCTAAAATATCAGCTTTTTGTTGAAAATTCATATTTTGGTGTGGAAAATTGATCGAAAATCTTTTTTCGTTGAAAGTTCAATTATGTTTTTGAAAATTCAAAACACAAATTTGATGAAGATTAATCATTTTAATTGAAAATTCATCACATTGCTGAAAATTCCTTGTTTTTTTGTTGAAATTTAATTTTTTTAGCTCAAGATTTAACTATTCCAGTTGAAGATTCATCTCTTTGGTTGAAAGTTTAACAATTCTGTTAAAAATTGATTTTTTTAAATTGAAAATTCAGGTAGCTTGTTGAAACGTCTTTGTCAAACATCGATTTTTTTGGTTCAAGTTCATCTCTTTGGTTGAAAATTGAACTATTTTGTTGAAAATCTTTTTTTTTTTTGTTGAAATTAAATTTGCAACTTAATTTTTTTACTGAAAGTTTAACTTGTTCATATTTAGTTGAAAATTTACCTCTGTTTCTGAAAATTCATGTATTTTGTTGAAAATTCGTCTTTTTGGATTTAAAATTCATCTCGTTTTGTATAAATTCATTTTGTCTTAAATTGAGACATCAACTATTACATTCTTTTCTGAGGATTCATCTTCGTAGGTTGAAAATTCAAGTAATTTGTTAAAAATTCTACTATTTTGATAAAAATTTAATTATTTTGTTGAAAATTCAACACTTTTGTTAGAAATTTCACTATTGTATTGCAAATTCGTTTTTTTGGTTGAAATATCAACTGTACATTTTTCGTTAAGAATTCATCTTTTGTTGAAAATTAAACTTTTGGGTTGAAAATTCAACTATTTTCTAAAAAATTTGCCTTTCCAATTTAAAAATTGAATTATTGGATTAAAAATGTAACAGTTTTTAGGTCAAGTTTAATCTTTTTTAACTCCTGATGTTTTTTTGTTTTTTTGTTTTTTTTTTGCGAAACATAGAAAAAATCTAACTCTGTCCGGATTTGAACTGGGAACGCCACTATTGAATAGTGGCGTTCCCGGTTCAAATGCGGGACGAGGTCTTTTTTTTTCTCGTTTCACCAAAAAAGTATTAGACAATTAATCAACAAAAATTTAATATCAGAAATTAATTAATTACCCCGGTCGACAAAGTAACATCCATATACTGTAAATTTAATCTTTTTTGCTTCAAAGTTTTGACTTTCTGATGCGAAATTCATTTTTGAAGGTAGAAAATTAAAGTAATTGGTCAAAATTTGAGCTGTTTTGTTAAAATTTAAATTATTTTGTTAACAATTCATGTATTTTCTTCAAAAGTCATCTTTTTTATTGAAAATTCAACTGTTTTGTTAAATATTTCTCTTTTTAAATCGAAACTTCATCTTTCACGATAGAAAACTAATATTTTTTGGTTGAAATAAATAAATAATAAGTTTATGAAAGATTTTATGTTATTAATATTATGTTTGAATATTAATGGCCAGGAAAAATGAAAAAATTTTCATGAAAAAGTCAAGGAATTTTAAAAATGAAGTTTGCGGCCACCCTGATTAAAATTTCTTTTCTCGGTCAATACAGAGGTCAATACCAACCATTGAATTGTAAGTTGTCGGTAAATGTCGGTAATAGGAATCTGCAGTCAAAACTAAATGTCTTTAATTTATTGAATTAGTAATGTGTATAAAATAGAAGGTTCCATTGTCCCTAATATTTAAACTAAAAAAATTGCAATTAAACTTGAAAGAGAGAACCACTGGCTGTGACGTAAAAGGTCATCGGAGCTACTCAAGGTCGCCCACCTTTTTTTCCCCCAGCCGAAAAGAGAGTTTCGGATTTCACCTCTTTTTGACATTGTCATAAACGACATCTCAGATTCGGTCTGATAAAAAGCCTCCCGAACAGACTTCATACATTATACATCATGATAAAGAAAAAGATCGTTTTTTATCCATCTTATCTCGAGATAAAGGAATAGCTATGTCTTCGAATCCCCCTCGCATATTCTCTTATTATCAGCGATTCACGTGTTATTTAATTTCAGGAATACTCTCAATTTTTATTCGGTTGGTTCTCTTCCAAAAATTGAATTTGTTTTCCTTTTAATTTGATCTGTAGACAAATAAATTGAAAAGGTCTGTTTCAAATGATTAATTGCTTTAAGGTCTAGTCTAAAATAAGAGGTAAATGAATAGTTAATAAGTTTTTACTTCAGAAAAAAATATCCACAAAAGAATGAGATTGCTTAACAAAATTCTCATTGAGAATTATTTTTTATTTGTTCATAACTGAAAAGCTAAAGTAAAGTTGAAAATTTCAGAAAAAACCTTAACTTTCTAGCATTACGCTAAGAAAATATAGTTATAAACCATAAAAAATTGTTTAAACAAATACTTTATTAAATTTAATTATTATCTGAGTCTAACTAGAAGGTTGACAAAAAGTTGGACATTTCAAAGAAAACCGCAAGTTTCTAGCATTACACTAAGATAAGGTAATTATAAACAATAATAAATTGTACAAACAAATGCTTTGTTAACTTTCATTAATTATTACTTCACACTAACTGACAAGTTGCCAAAATCTTAGAATTACAGAAAAAATCTCAACTTTATAGCATTATTCAAAGATATTATTATTTTAAAAATAATAGGGGACGGTGGGGAGTTGTGGGCCGTGGGGAGTCGTGGGCCACCATAATCTCCGCCATGTTGTGGGTGGTAGGACTGCTTTAACCACTGCCAAAAGACTCTATTTGTGTGAGCTAACTTTGTGAACTCGTCTCATAGTCTCAAAACGCGTAGTTAGTATTTTGACATTGTTGATTAAAGAAATCAAAATAAAAGTTTTTGTACAACTCAAGTGGTTGATATTCGAAGTCCCGTTTTACAGCAGATTTAAAAGGCACGTTATTACAAAATATTCCTGGAGCAATTTGCTTTAAATTCGATCCAACAATTTCGGTAAAACATTCATTGTGTGTATGGCAATTCGGTCATTTCGTAAATGTCGGCTGTGGGGAGTTGTGGTCCACCGTTAGTGGGGAGTCGTGGGCCAAACATTCTTAATGCGTATTTCAATTTTTTAAGTGAAACTTCCTTTCTCTTGTTCTGAAAAGCCTTTTGCATTATCTGCAACGGCCCAATGCCAAAAAATTTAAATCGGAACAACACAGTTCACTGCAACATGTGCGATTGTGCTGTGCACTTGAAATGTGCCAACATGAGGACCGGGTATTACAATTTCATACATTGTGAATCAGAATAATCTTTTTTTAATCTTTTTAGAATCATTTATTTTTATTTACTGCAACTTTAATAAACATAAACTACTGGAATATGTCATTTTCTTTTATTTTTTGTCATGGCCCACAACTCCCCACAAAATCACAAATATCGATTCTTATAAGATTTACGTCATCCTAAATATTTCTCGCGCATTAACGAATTTTATTAATTGTGGTCTCCAGTTGATGTATTGACAAGTTTACTACAAATACCAGTTCATACATTGAAAATTTATCGATGTTCAGAGATGTTATGTCTTGAAAACAAAGCGTGGCCCACAACTCCCCACTCTCCCCTACATTTTTTAAAGAATTGTTTTTATTAGCTTCAATTAATTACCTCAATACAATTTAAAAGTGGAAAATTTCAGAAAAAACCGCAACTTTCTAGCATTATTCAAAGAGAATGTTATTTAAAAAACAGTTTATTGTTCAAACAGATATTTTTGTTAACTTGAATTAATAATTACATTACTCTGATTGAAAAGTGGACAAGAAATTGAAAGTTCCAGAAAAAACTGCAACTTCCTATCATTACTCTAAGAGAAGATAGTTGTGAACAACAATACATTGTTTAAACAAATACTTTATTATCTTACGTTTATTATTACCTGAGCCTAACGAAAAGTTTGAAAAAAAGCTGGAATTTTCAGAGAGAACCACAACTTTCTATAGCATTATTCAAAGAGATTATTATTTTAAAAAATATCAAATTGTTTAAACAATTTTTTTCGTTAACTCAAATTAATTATGAAGTCACTCTAATTGAAAAGTGGACCAAAAGTGGAAAATTTCAGAAAAAACAGTCACTTTCTAGCATAATTCTACGACAAGACAGTTATGAACAATATTAAATCGTTTAAACAAATACTTTATTAACTTTCATTAATTGATACCTGCCTATAACTAAAAGGTTGACAAAAGGATGTTAATTTCAGAGAAAATTCGAAACGTTCTAGCATTACTCTAAAAAAGATAGTTATAAACAATATTAAATAGACCAAACAATTATTTTTGTTAACATTAATGAATTATTACATCACTCTAAGTGAAAAGTGGACAAAAAGCGGAAAATTTATGAAAAAAGTGCAACTTTCTAGAATTATTCTAACAGAATATTGTTATCAATAATAATACATTGTTTAGACAATTAATTTTTTAAAGTTTATTCGATTATTACCTCGCTGAAACTGTAAAGTTGTAATTAAAGTTGATTAATTCAAGAAAAAGGCGACTTTCTAACTCTATTCTAAGAGAAAATTGCTACAAACAATAATAAATTATTTCAACAATTATTTTTGTTGACCTTGATTAATTATTACCTCACTCTAAGTTGAAAAATGAATAAAAGCTGAGAATTGCCGAAAAAACCGCAAATTTATAGCATTATTCAAAGAGATTAAAAAACACTTGTTTAAACAATTATTTTCGTTATTTTTTATTAATTATTACATCACTCGAATTGAAAAGTGGATAAAAAGTGGAAAATTTGAGATAAAAACGCAATTTTATAGCATCACTGTAAAGTCTAAGAGAATATTGTTATAAATAATAATACGTTGTTTAAACAATTATTTTCTCAACTTTAATTGATTATTGCTTTGATTTAAGTGAAAAGTTGATAGAAAGTTGAAAAATTCAAAGAAAAAATCGCGACCTTCTAAATCTACGCTAAGATGAAATGTCTATAAACAATAATAAATTGTTTAAACAATTTATTCAAACATCTAATTATCATTGTAAAGAAATATGTCATGTTATAGAAACAGTTTTCACTAAAAGAAACCGCAAATAAAAAATTAGTGCTAAAAACTCGCTAAACCCAATTTTTCACTTATGGGGTTTTGGGATCCTATAAAACAGACTTATGGGAGTAAGATTCAAAAAGTAGTTTTTGAGTTCTTTTCTATGGCTAATCGAAAAGAGAAACGTTGGGGTTCAACTCTATACACCTAATATTGACGATTCTGAATAAAATTTACCAAAACATTTTGTGGATTCGATGAAATTTGAGGGGGGAGGGGGTGTATGAAAAATAGAGAAAAAAAAATTCTCATGCATTTTTGGACCACCCTGATTAAGATAGATTGCAGGATCGTTTATCGACTCGCGAGAGAGTTAGTTGCGGGGTTTAAATCGATTCATGTTTTTACTTTTTCTCGTGTTTTCTTGCTTGACTTCTCTTTTTGGTTGCAGTTGAGTTAAAAGTTATTATGTCGCAAGAGTATCTGGACTTTTTTTCGCATTTGTTGTTTCAATCGATACGACACTTTCTGAGAAGTCCAGACAAGTTTCTTTATTGGCAAGCCAAGAATACATCGGACGTCCGATCACTGGCTATATCGGACATCCGGTGGCGGACACTGCAATAAAGAACAATGCAGAGACTGCTGCAAGAAAACTGGAAAAATGTGCTACGCCGTAAGGATATAAACCTTCCGCCATAAAATTGATGGTATCAAAAAGCAATCACTTTTAAAAATATTGCATCACAGATTTTCCTTGATTCTTTGCTTTGCTTACGTTTTTGTTTAATTTTCGTTCTACTACTTTTAATTTAATTGTTTTTACACTGTCCTATTATACTTAATAAATAGGCAGAATGATTTATGAACCAAGATTCCTACCTTACCGACTTTGAGGACGTTCGACTGCTCGAGTGGTTCATGTCCGTGCTAAGTTTCTATAATGTTCTAGAAGGTTATTAAATTTGTCGTCAATGTTGACAGAGAAAGCAATAAATCATCCTTGTGTTTATTAAAAATCTGGAAATTCATCATTGAGGTGACAAATAACCTTGAACTTGTTGACGCAAAATTACCTTATATTTTGACTTTAAAAATTCCTTAGACTGTTTTATTCAAAATGACACGTGGGAACTGTTAAGCGGTAGCCATTTTAGATTTTCGAAAAGTTTGAATTTTATTCATTGAATTTTCTTGGAGTCTTTTGAATTTTCAATCCTTTTGAATTCTTGCTAAATCCTTGGAATTCTTTACAAGTCATTTGGATGAATTTCAAGTCTTTTAAATTCTTTTCCAAGTCTTTTGAATCCACCTTAAATTCTTTATAATTCTATTGAATTATATGAATTCTCTTCAATTTTATGAAAATCTATTAAAGTATTTTAAATTATTTTCAAGTATTTTTGAATCATTTTCTTGTCTTTTGAATTTTTTAAAAGTCTTTTGTATTCTTTTGAATCCTTTAGGATTATTTTCAAGTCTTTTGAATTATTTTAAAGCTTTTTAAGCTTTTTTCAAGTCTTTTGAGTTCTTTTAAAGTCTTTTTAAAGATTTTCAAATCTTCTGAATTATTTCCAAGTCTTTTGAATTCTTTGCAAGTCTTTTGAATTCTTTTAATTCAAGTCTTTTAATTATTTTCAAGCATTTTGAATGATTTTCCAGCATTTTCAAATTATTTTTTTGCCTTTCGAATTCCGTAAAAATATTTTGAATTCTTTTCAAGCCTTTAGGATTATTTTCAAGTCTTTTGAGTTCTTGTGAAGTACTTTCAAGTCTTTTGAATTATTGTCAAGCTTTTCGAATTTTTTTTAAGTCTTTCAAATTCTCTTCAAGTCTTTTTAATTATAGTAGTTTTTACTGGGGTAGTAATTAATTAAAGTTAATACCAAAGTTGTTTAAACAATTTAATATTGTTTATAACTATATTTTCTTATATAAGTGCTAGAAAGTGACGATTTTTTTTTTAAATCTTTAACTTTGCATCACCCTTTTAATTTATTAACAAATAATAAGTCAAACACAACAAAAATGATTTTTCGAATGATATTGCTATTTTAAGTGAATTATTTTTGCTCTTTTCCCAATGCTTAAACAAATTAATTTAAAGAATAAAAGCTATTTTACACAGGAGGCAGAAATCAATATTAAATTGTTTAAACAACATTTTGTTAACTTTAATTAATTATTACCTCACAAAGTGAAAAAATTACAGAAAGGTAAAAATATTGCCGAAAAACCGCAACACTATTAGGCATTGATATAGATGAAGATAGTCATAAACAATAATAATTTGTTTGAACAATTATTTTTGCTAAATATAATTAATTATCAAGTCACGCCTAATGAAAAATAGACAAACAGTTGCGAATTTCAGAAAAAACCGCAATATTATACCAATTAAGCAAAGAGAATATTATTAACAATGATAATGAATTGTTTAAACAATTATTTTGTTAACTTGAATTCACTATTACTCCTCTCCAAATGAAAATTGGACAAAAAGCCATAAATTAAAAAAAAAACGCATCTTTCTAGCATTATTCAAATATAATATTATTAATAATTATAATAAATTGTTTAAACAATTAATTTTCTTGACTCTAATTAATTACTTAACTTATCTCAATTGAAAATTTGACTAAAAATGATTTTTTTTTTTAAACTGCAATTTTGTAGCATTTTTCTAAGAGAATATTATTAACATTAATAATGAATTGTTTAAACTATCACTCTTGTTAACATTGATGAACTGTCATTTCCCTCTAATTGAAAATTGGACAACAAATGGAAAATTTGAGAAAAAGCGGCGTCTTTCTAACTCCATTCTATGAGAAAATTGCTAAAAACAATACTAAATTGTTTAAATAATGTATGTGAACATCCAATTATCAGTATAAAATGGTCTTTCATGTGCCAGAAATAACTTTCACTGAAAAAACCGCAAAAAAAGTCATAATTACCGCGAAAAACTCGCAAAACCCATTTTTTCACTTATGGGTTTTTTTTGGGACCCTATAAAACCGACTTTATGGTGTTCGTATTTGAAAAGTGATATTTCATTCGCATTCTATGGCTACTTATGAAGAGAAATGTTGAGTTTCAACTCGATTGAGATAATATTGAGGATCCTGAATAAGATTTACAAAAACGTCTTTTTTTCTTATAGGAAATACATGTTAAACTTCACGGGGCTTGCGGCACCCCTAAATATCATTTTTTTCAAAACAAAAAAAATGGATTTATTTTTGTGTGGATTTGAACAAATTTCTGGGCTGTCCCCATGAAAATTCGAAAAAAATTTTTTTGGACCACCCTATTGCTCAACCATTCGTGAAACACCAGCTGCATAGCGATAAATGAGCAGTGCGCCGGTACTCACGCGTGTATATTGCGTAATATTATTCATTCCAATTACAAATGGTTCACAGGGGCGTGACTGTTTACGTTTGGAGACGCTGGTAATAACTTCAAGGCCAATTTGCAGTTCATACCCGAAACCGTAATTCAAACCAGGTTCCAGCGTATTTCTGTTGAATTTTTTGAATTCTATCAAATTCTTCGAATTTTATTGAACGCTTTAAATTCTATTGAATTATTTTGAGTCTGTTGAATTCATTGAATTCTTTTGAATTATTTGAATAATATTGAATTCTTTAAATTCTTTGAATTGTATCAAATTCATAGAATTCTCTCGAAGACTTTTGAATTCTTTTCAAGCCTTTTGAATTAGTTGCAAGTCTTTTGAATTCTTATCAACTCTTTTGAATTCCTTTCAAGTGTTTTAAATTCTCTTGAATTCACCTAGAATTCTTTATATTTCCATTGAATTCACCTAGAATTCTTTATATTTCTATTGAATTCTTTGACTTCACCTAGAATTCTTTATATTTCTATTGAATTCTTTGAATTCACCTAGAATTCTTTATATTTCTATTGAATTCTTTAAATTCACCTAGAATTCTTTGAATTCTCTTGAATTCACCTTGCATTATTTATATTTCTATTGAATTCTTTGAATTCACCTTGCATTATTTATATTTCTATTGAATTCTTTTAATTCACCTGAATTTGATTGAATTCTTTTGAATTTTTTTGAATTCTCTTGAAATCTTTTGAATTCTCTTGAATTATGGTGTACCTAGAGATTTCTACTGGTTAACCCCTCAACGGAGACTGAGTTTGGGAACGCGAATAATATTGAATTCTTTAAATTATTTTAATTCTATTAAATTCAAAGAATTCTCTCGAAGTCTTTTGAATTCTTTTCAAGTCCTATGCATTCTTTCCTGGTCTGTTGAATTCTTTTTAAGCCTTTTGAATTAGTTTCAAGTTATTTGAATTCTCATCAACTCTTTTTAATTCCTTTCAAGTGTTTTAAATTCTCTCGAATTCTTTATATGTCTATTGAATTCTTTGAATTCTCTTGAATTCACCTAGAATTCTTTATATTTCTATTGAATTCTTTGAATTCACCTAGAGTTCTCTTGAATTCACCTTGCATTCTTTATATTTCTTTTGAATTCTTTGAATTCAACTAGAGTTCTTTGAATT
>CAKNXH010056683.1:46328-60843 GCA_932178445.1 Andricus quercusramuli
TAATGACGAAATGAAAAACTAACATCCTTCAGGACCCAAGCTCAGAGCACTTTTTCGTTTTCTCGTTAGGTCCGCCCAAAAACAGAACCGAGCAGATCCTTATTCTCCGTAGAACGGGAATATTGTACAATTTATTCAAAAATAGAATATATAAAACTGTTTTCTATATCGGTTTTTGCTTTCGTGATGTACCATGCTTGTTACCGGCCATGTCCGAGGATGAGAATCTGCTCGATTCTCATTTTGAGCGAACCTAATGACGAAATGAAAAACTAACATCCTTCAGGACCCAAGCTCATGGTACTTTTTCGTTTTGTCGTTAGGTTCACCCAAAAACAGAACTGAGCAGATCATCTTTCTACGCAGTAGAGGAATATTATGACTATATTATGAATATATGACGTGTACCATGCTCGTTACCGGCCATGACGGAGGAAGAGATCTGCTCGGTTCTGTTTTTGGGCGAACCTGAAGACAAAACGAGAAACTACCATGAACTTGGGTCCTGAAGGAAAAAACATGTTTTTTTCTAGGGACTTGATTTTATAATAATTTTCATTCAATCTTTATTAGCAATTGTAGAAGTTGCAGTTTCATTGATTCAAGCTTACCTATGTTTTGATGTAGGTTAAACATAGGTTCATGTTATTTTAGTTGAAAAACGATTTTGTTTGTTTTTGGTTGTTGTCTTGTTAAAAATTTATTTCCTTCAGTGTATAAGAAGAATAAAATTGTCTTTTTTTACATCTGGGAAAATTGAATAATTTACAAATTTAGGTAAGAGAACCTAATAACCTAATGTTAGTCTGGAAGATGTCATATTTATTAAGTTCTCTTACCTAAATTTACAAATTTTTCTTCAGTTGAAAATTCAACTGTTTGGTTGAAAATTCGTTTTTTGTGGTAGAATTTTAATCTGGTTGGTAAATAATTCATTTTTTTGTTTAAAAATTCATTTCTATGGTTGAAAATTGAACTATTTCGTTGAAAATTTATTTTATTCAGGTTGAAAGTTAAATTGTTCGATTTAAAATTAATTTTGTTGTTTCAGATTCACCATTTTAATTATAAGTTAATTTCTTCGGTAGAAAATTCAACTGTTCTATTTTCTGTTGAAAGTTTATCTTTTCTAGTTGAAAATTAAACTATTTTATTAAATATTCATGCATTTTGTTGAAATTTGGCCTTTCAGTAGGAAATTAAACTTTTGGTTCGAAAACTCATCCATTTGGTTAAAAATTCATTTTTTCAATGAAGGTTCATCATTTTAGTTAAAAATTCATTTCTGTAATTGAAAATGTCTTTTTTGGTAGAATATTCATCTTTCGGGTTGAAAATTCAACTATTTGGTTAGAAATTCATTTTTTTTTTGGAGATTCACCATTTTAATTAAAATGCATTTCTTTGGTTGAAAGTTGAACTATTTGGTTGAAAATTCGTTTGTTTTAATTGAGAAATTATTTTTTAACTAAAAGTGAGCGAAAAGTCAATCAATATTATTCTTCTGGAAACTTTTTTTGGAGACAAAATTAAAGGTTTTTATGAGAGAAAACTTAACTTATTACTAGTTTCATTGAAAGTATCACATAAATTGATAAAAAACAACAAATATCTAGTTATCTGAAAAGGGGCCCAACAATTTCTTTCATATTCGGTAAAAATACTTAGGAGGTATATCTAAAACATAATTTCTAGGGTACAAACTTTAGCCTGCTCTTTTAACATTTGAGTATGGTCGTGCGGTCTCACAGACCGCACCATTTTTCTGAGATGCTCCCCCCTTCCCCCTCCTGGCCTACCTTGAAGCAGGTAGGTGGACAAAGAGTGTTCCTGAGTGTAATTGGTATGTAATATCAATTGAAAGCGCATAGACGGTCCATGAGATCGCACGTCGACGGTAGCATCACAATTTTATATTTCTGTTTCAATTTGCTTCAAGGCATTAAAACACAAGATTTCAAGCAAAAACAAAGGTGAGCTTGATGCGGGTACTCTCCAGTACGGAACCTGGCCGTCCCAGAACGATTTTACTTACCGATTATTCCTCATTGAGCAAAAAGTGACAAATTAGTATGGACGTATGGACATGCGGTCTTCCAGACCGCACCGCATGCTTCTGCTATATGGATTCCTCTCCCGACTGGTTTAACAGATTTTTAATAATAAAAGTTGATAGAATTTATCCATTTATACTTGCTCCAATGTCCTTGCATATACCTGTATAAGTTAAATAACAAAAACTACTTGTTTACTTAATTAGATATAAATATAGACAGCGGTCTGTGAGTCGTGGAAAAATTATATATAGTGTGAAGTATTATAAATAATTTTCATTTGTTTCGTAAAATTTTTGAGTAAAACAAATAAGAATCATATATATAATATTTCACACTATGTATAAACTATATATAATTTTTCCGCCCGGGACTTCAGGTCCATGTTAGTTCAAAAATGAAATCACGTCTATACTCAGGTTAAGTGAAACTTGGAACCGCAGCAATTGGGAGAATTTCCCTATGAAATCTGGGATATTCAAGTTTTATGTTAAAATTTGGAAAAAAGCGGATAATATTTGAAGAATTTGTGCGAGGGAAACTTGAGGATGTATTATCTATATTAATCTATGATAATCCTGTTAGAAAGCATGCCTACTGAAATACCAGCAAAGGCACTGATCGTTTAAAGTCGCAATTGTTTGTATTGTATGTATAAAAGATAAAGGATCGCGTTCATAAAGACATTCTTGGGGAGTCAGTGCATTTTATACTTGTTGCTCTGCAACCTTGCTTTTCTTTTTGGAAGACCAGTTCCCCATAACCTAGATTCCATGTCAAACGAGTCGCTGGGATGCAGAACCCGTCACATCTGCTATCTGCTTTTAAAAAACCAGTCGTCCTGTTTTGCACATAAGAAAATCTGTCCTCAGTCACGGAGTGTGTTACGTGAAACAGGAATATATCAATAAAAAAATATTCCAATCCTAATGCCATTTTTCTCTTGTAATTTAGCAAAGCCGTTTAAGATGCAACAAATTCCGACAAGTACTCTAAAACATCTATATATATTATATATAGTATATATATAATATATATAATTTATATATATTATATATTTATATATAGTATATACCTATTTACCATATACTCATATACCGACCTACTTTATACCTATATACCTATTCACTATTTTCCAACCGAGCAAGTCAAGCCTACCCCTAAAGGGAAATGGCTTAATGGTATAATAATAATGATAATAATAAAACAGAGAAAAATGGATGTTCATTCTATCTGTTCAAAAAGTTTAGGCACCTCGATTTATGTACAGATTTTCGTGAAAATCTTAGCAGGAAAAAATTCTACAAATATCAGAAAACATGCATGTTGCAGGTGAAGGTTTTGCCAATACTGATACAGCACAGTAGTTACACAGTCCCTGAGCACTTATACGAAAGGATACGGTTGTCTCGATTATTATAAAGCCTTTTGTATTTTTCCATTAAGAAAATAATTTTTAAAACATTGAAGTTCAATTTTTTGCTCATTGACAATACGTGCAACATTATCAGAAGCAAAAAATGTATAATTTGCTTCAAGAATCTTCTCTGTACGTTCCTTAGTTCCGAAGATGACACCTTCTTACCGTTTTGTTAATAATATATTAAAAAATGATCATTTTTGGTTCTAAGTTTTACCACTGTACACAGAAAGGACCAATGAAACCCATATATTTTTTGCAGAATTTTCAAAATTTATCTGCAGTGACTTACATTCAAAGTTGAGTATTCTGAAATTATCATATGATTATTGTGCTTTTTCACCTTTCAATCGCCAGAAAATGATCGCTAATGATTTGAAAATTTTTAAACTCTGTACCAGTATTGGAAAAACCTTCACCTGCAACATGCAAGTTGTCTGATATTTGTAGAATTTTTTCCTGCTGAGATTTTCACGAAAATTTCAAGAAATAAAGATTTTTCACTAAAGAAAGAAAAAATTTCATCTAAACAGTTGAACCTTCAAGCCAAAAGATGAAATTTCTCTACTAAAATTGAAATTTCAAACAAAAAATATGTCTTCAGCAATATCATTACACAGCTTCCTCTATGAGGCAGCAAAAAGTTATTTTTACACGAATCTGATTCATTTTTACCCTACAAAAATGAAATTTCAAACCAAGAAAATGATTTTTTCTGACCAAAAAAGGAGAATTTTCAACTAAAAAATATCAATCTTTAAAAAAATGGAAAAATTACATTTTCAGTTAAAGAATTAATTTCAAAAGCAAAAAAAAAAAGACTTTTACACTAAACAGTTAAATTTTTAACCAATGACATAAGCGTTCAATAAAACATTTTTTTTAACAATGTAGTTTAACTTTTACCCAAAAAGTTGAATTTTCAACTTAAAAAGATTAATTTTCAACAAAATAGTTAAACTTTCAACTCAAGCAAGGAAGAATAATTTTTAAACAAAAAGTTGCATTTTCATAAACTAGCTGTGAATTCGATCTCGAGTGTTTCCACTTTGTTTGTATTTACAATTATATGGTGCTCATTTCACGAGCACTTTGCTTCCCGATAGCAAATGTATTTGCTTCCTCATAGAGGAAGCATTAGTTATTTTTTTCATTAATAGGCAAACCGAAGTCTTCATTTTGCTCAATTTAAAAATAGAAATTTACCAAAAATGAAAAATTACAGAATAATACAAAAATGTTTTAAATAACAAGAAAAATGAGACAAATCAAATCTTGGGTTCGAAATAATAACTTTTTGAGCTGGAAAAGGGAAAGGAAAAGTTCTGTCGCACCCTATCCCTTTCCCAGCTTTACGATTTCTTCACAAAACTTGTCATAATATTACTCTATTTGAAAATTTATGATCAACAAGTCTTTTCTATTCATGCATCAACTTTAAATTATGTCGATGAAAAAAGTTTTTCTGTTTGAACCTGATGATTCAGATATTATAAATGAGCAGAAATTCCCTAATCTTCAATAAAGTGTACTATTATTATTATAGATCAATCAATTTGCCTTGAATCAAGAGATTTTTTCCGTTCTTGCATCAATTTTGAATTATGTTACTGAAAAGAAGTTTTACTATGAAAAACCGTGTTTTCAAATATTATGCAATTTCACAACTTCCATACTCTTCAATTAAATGTATTAATATTATAGGTCAGTCGATTGATCTCGAATCAACACATATTTTCTGTTCTTGCATCAACTTTGAATTATGTTAATGAAAACAGTTTTACTATAAAAAAACGATTTTCAAAATATATAAATTACCATAACTTCCCTACTCTTTGATAAAATGCATTATTATTATAGGTCAATGGATTCGTTTCGAACCAACGAATCTTTTATATCCTTGCATCAACTGTGAATTATGCTAGTGAAGAAAGTTTTACTATAAAAAACCGATTTTCAAAATATATAAATTACCATAACTTCCCTACTCTTCAATAAAATGTATTAATATTATAGGTCAATAGATTCGTCCCGAACCAATGAATGCTTCACATTCTTGCATCAACTTTGAATTATGCTAATGAAAAAAGTTTTACTATAAAAAACCGCATTTTCAAATATTAAGCATTACCATAGCTTCCTTACTGTTCAATAAAATTCATTAATATTATAGGTCAATCGATTCGACTCGAATCAACACATCTTTTCTTTTTTTACATCAACTTCAAATTATGTTAATGAAAAAAGTTTTACTATAAAAAACCGATTTTCAAAATATATAAATTACCATAACTTCCCTACTCTTCAATAAAATGTATTAATATTATAGGTCAATCGATTCGTCCCGAACCAAGGCATATTTTATATTCTTGCGTCAACTTTGAATTATGCGAATGAAAAAAGTTTTGCTATAAAAAACCGATTTTTAAAATATTATTGAGTGCTAGAAAAAAAATGCATTAAATATTTTTTGAAATCCTTCGGTCAGTTTCATGATGTTAGTAAGGAAAATAAGCTCTCCAAATTTCATCAATTTATCTGCAACCGTTTTCTAGTTATCGTGTTCACAAAAAAGCGTGACATCCACACATCCACACATCCATACATCCACACATCCACACACACACACATCCGGACAATTGCTTAGAACATTGTATTAGACATTTTTAAATTAGGGAGGGTTCAATTAAATGAATTTAAAAAATTTGAAAAATGTCACCATTACAAAGCTTCCTCTATGAGGAAGCAAAAGAAAGAAATTTCTACCAAAGCAGATGAATTTTTAAATCAAAAAGATGAATTGAAAAAAAATAGTTGAATTTTCTATTAAAAAAGATTTTAGTTGACTTCTTACGATCAAAATATAAATTTTTAAACAAGAAATATGTTTGTAGGAAAAAAATTGAATTTTCAATTTAAAAAAAAAACGAATTTTTACCCAAAAAGGATAACTTTTTAACAAAATTGTAGAATTCTCTATCCAAAAGTTGCATTTTTATCCAAAAAAGATGAAACTCTTAAAACGGATAATTTTTTATTCAAATTTTTTTTTCAATTTGTTGAATTCTCATCCAAAAAAGATTTCAGTTGACTTTTCAAGATCAAAATATGAATTTCTTAATAAAAAATAAGTTTCTACCAAAAGAGATGAATTTTTAATATAAAACGACACATTTTTTTAAGTTGAACTTTCATCCAGAATAGATTTCAGTTCACTTTTCAACCAAACAGTTGCATTTTTGTCCAAGAAAGATGACATTTCTATCGATGAAAGATGACATTTCTCTTAAAAAGGATGAATTTTTTTTTAAATAGTTGAATTTTCTTCCATGAAAGATTTCAGTTCTCTTTTCAACACCAAGATATTTAATTTAACTTGAAAGTAAATTTTCTACGAAATAGTTAGATTTTTAACAAAACAGTAGAATTTTTAACCAAAAAGTATGACTTTTCAACAAAACTTTTGAATTTGCAGCCAAACAGTTGCATTTTAATCCAAGAAAGATGTAATTTCTGCTAAAACAGGTGAATTTTAAAATAAGAAAGACAAATTTTTGAAAAAATAGTTGAATTTCAAACCGAACGGTTACATTTTTATTCAAGAAAGATGAGATTTCTTCTAAAATAGATGAATTAAAAAAAACTTCAAAAAAATTGTTACATTTGCATCCAAAGAAGATTCCAGTTTACTTTTCAATACCAAAATAAGAATTGTAAGGAATAAGTTAATTTTCTGCTAAATAGTCGAATTTTGAACCAAAAAGTATGACTTTTTAACAAGATACTAATTTTCAAAAAAAGAGTTGATATTTCATACAAAAGGATTTCAATTGACTTTTCAACAGAAAAATACGAATTTTAAACTAAAAGTAAATTTTCTAGAAAATAGTTGATTCTTCAACAAAACAGTTCCATTTTTATCCAAGAAAGATGCAATATTTCTAAAAAAAATATGAACTTTTAAATTAAAAAGACAATTTTTCAGAAAAAATATTTTTCATTCAAAAAAGATTTCAGTTATCTTATCAGCAACAAAATATGAATCTCAAATAAAAAGTTAATGTTCTACAAAAAGAGTTGAATTTTGGACCCAAAAAGACGAATTTTTAACAGAACAGATGAATTTGAAAAAAGATGTCTTTTCAAGAAAATTGTTAAATTTTCTACCAAATAATAAAATTTATAGCTAAAAAGGTAATCTTCAGGAGAAAGTTTTTGCTTTTCAAAAATTACGTATATGAGTGAAGGACTCCCTCCCCCCGACCGTAACTAAGCGTACCCATATGGGGCGGCGCGGGCGGGGGGGCGGGGGCGGGGGGAAGAGAAAAGAACAAAAAGATTAATGTTATACCAAAAAGATGAATTTTTAACAAAATTGTTGAATTTTGAAGCCAAGAATATGAATTATCTGCAAAACAGTTGAATTTTTCACTAAAAAAAAAATTATTTTTCAACAAAAATGTCAATTTTCTACCAAGTAGTTAAATTTTCTAGCAAATTGTTGAATTTTCAAGCCAACAAGACAAATTTTCTGCAAAAAAGTTAATTTTCAACCAAGAAAGATGAATTTTCTATACCAAAGTAGTAGGAAATAGTTGAATCCTCGACCAAATGGATGAAATTTCAATCAAGAAAGATGAATTTTCAACACAAAATTTTTTTTTTACAAAAAATGGAATCGTCAAATTTTCACTAAAAAAATAAATTTGAAACAAAAAAAACGAACTTTCAACTTGTTAAATTTAACCAAAAAAGGCAAATTATTAACCAAATAGCTGAATCCTCAACCAAAAAGATAAATTTTCAACAAATAAGATTAATTTTGTAATCAAAAAGCCGAATTTTCAAAAGAATACATTGATTTTCTATCAAATAGTTGAATTTTAAACTTCTAACATAACAACTCTTAAAATAATATATAAGTAAAAATTAACCATTTTTCTTATAATTTTCCTTTGAATTATTGATTTTCTCGTTCAAAATTACAAAAAAAATTTTTTTGGTGTTTCAAACCAATCTATTTAGATTATTACAATTTCACGAATAGGAAAAAGAAATAATCCAAAAATTTTTTATATTTCCAAAATTGCTATATTTAGTGCATACTTCTTACAAATATTTTGTAATAAAAAGATTTCTTTCAAGAAATTGAGGTGAAATTATTTAGACTCAATTAAAAGAAATCAGAAAATATCCATAAAAAAACCATGCAGATTGGCACGAAATTATTTGTTTAGTGTCTCTATTTAAAAATTTTAAATCAAAATCGAACAGAAATCTATTTTATCATGAATAGTTCTATGCAAAATGAACATGAAAAAGATTAAAAATTAAAAAAACAAACCTCTGAACTACCTCACTTTTCGGCTCACTAGAGACAAAAATAACCAAATGAAAAAAGAGGGAGAAAAGGAGAAAAAGTCAAACAAAAACCGACCTCAAACTTTTTCCTCTATCCGTCTTTTGTGCACTTGAAAAAATCTGAATATAATACCTGCAAATAAAAATAATATTCATACGTTTACACTCACATACACATATAAAAATAACACATATCACTTTTAAAAAAAGATAAATTAATCTAATTTTTTATTCATTAGTGAAAAATGGACCAAGATATACAGAAAATATTATTTATAATAAAGATTTAAAAAATATTAAAAATTCAAAGAAATATTTCAAATTAAAAGTGAAGAAAAATGGTAATACAATTAACTTCCTGTGTATGATGCATGTAATTATTATGATGCAAATATTATTCACCCCAACACTAATTGAAAAGCTGTTGAAAGAACACTGTCACGAAAAATGGTGAAAATATTGTTTCAATTTTTATTTAAAAAATAACAATTATTTTAAATGAAAATAACACTAACAAAAATTACTTTTTAGAGAAAGAAAGAGAGAGAAATAGAAACACAAATAGCCAGAGGGGGGGGAGAAGAACCTTCATATTTTTATAGCTTTTCGTTTGCCAGGACAAGTGACATAGTTTTCAACGAACCTCTCGAACTAACCCAAAACATCATAAAATGCACATGTTAGAAAAATTTTTTGCATATCTGAAAAAAACACAAAATATAAGAAATCGTTCGGTGCGGGGTCCTTTGGACTACCCCCTACTATATCAGTATATATTTTACCTAAAAAAAGCAAGAGAAACATTTTATCTCACTAAATTTTCGACAAATTTTAATATTTTTAAGAAAGGGGGAAAATGGCCAAAATGCTCAAATATAGGGATTATAGACGATCTTTGGAAAATCAGGAGAAATGGTAAATGGCTAATTATCAAATTGAAGGCAAACTTGAAGTCCCAGTAATATAACATTAACTAAGGAACTCGTGTTGATTTTTTTTTCAATTTAATAAATACTTATTATTATCCTCTACAAAATGGTCAGTTCTTTTTGTTCATTTCTGTTCCTATTTACTTTAATTTAATATAAGAACACCCAAAACGTCATTACCGTACGGCGTCTCAACCTCACTTTGCACGAGAATAAACTGATTTTCTCCTTTTTCTTAAATAGTAACCTGAAAAACGCTTAACGTATCAAGTTTGTAAACTTCACATGAACATAAATTTAATGTCTGCACATTTTTTAAGTCAAATAAATAATATTTTAGAAGCCTTGAAGTCTGTCCCTCAATTTTTGCCATTTCAGACGTCATTACCGTACGTCTTTTTTTCTAGTAAAATATTGTAGTTACAGTTGAGTAATAAATACAGAAATATTAGGCGTATCGTTTAATACAAGATTTTATAAAATTGAGCTTAAAATATTAACTCTCTTTTTTTTGAATCCGATATTAAAACTGAAAAGTGCATCTTGACAACAAAAACGTCATTCCCGTACGTGCGTTAAGAACCGATTTCGGGGTGAAAAAAATTATAAAAACCATTCCGTTACTTGCTTGGCGGTGTTTCCTTTCATAAGTAGGTGACTTTTTATAATTAAAATCTATTATTTTTTTATAAACATTAAAAAAGGTTAAACTTTAACATTTTTGTCGCATCATTACCGTACGGTACAATCGAACAGCGTAAAACTGATTATATGTTCGCGCGCATGGATTCATTATTATTTCTTATTTTCATAACTGCCCCTTTTGGATTTAAAATTTTTACATGAGATAAGATCAATTTCCGTTATGAAATATTTAATTCCTAATAATGATATGATTGCCACTGTAGGTGCTAAAATTTTCCTACAATTTGACAATTACCCAAATAGGAATTGATTGTGATCTCTGAGAATGTCATTATAAATCAAAAGAAGCAAAATTCCTGGTTGGGGAAGATAATCTACTTCTTCTGGAATGACAACTTCATTAAAATTGAAATAACCAAGTCAGATATTCTTCACGCTGCATGAACATATTATAAATAGTGAAGCAGACACTTAAAGCTTTTAATTAATGTAACATAAAGATTGTGATCGCTTGAGTAGGGGCGTTTTGCTACATTAGCATTTTATTGTCATTTGAATTTCAGGGTCTCTAGCGTCCTGGAAATCCTTGAAAACCTGGGAAAGACCTTAAGTATTTTTTAAACTAGAAAATCCTGGGAAACTCTGGAATTAGAAGTGGTTTTTAAGGAAAAGTCAGGAAATCTTCTTGTTCAGGAAAAGTGAGGGATAACCAATTTGAAATTTTCCAATTTTTATTTAAAATTTTTTGTTCAGCTTATGAAAGATTATATATGTTAGAAATTTGTTTTCGGTTGCTTCCTTCTGACGATTATATTTTTAGTTCAGAATTTGATTATTTGATTGTAAATTCAACAATTTTGTTCAAAAGTCATCATTTTTAGTTGAAATATGCACTATTAAATTATCCCTTGAGAATTTATCTTTTTGGTAGAAAATTCAATTTCTTGGTTGAATATTATTCTTTTTGGTTGAAAATTCGCCGTGTTTGCGAATTCATTTTCGTAGGATGAAAATTCAACTAATTGATTAAAAATTCAAATATTTTGTTGAAAAATTTAATATTTGGTTGACAATTCAACTCTTTGGTTGAAAATTTAAGTATTTTGTTGAAATTACTTTTTACATATACCAAATATTATATTTTTCGTTAATAACTCATAATATCTTTGTTAAAAATTCAACATTTCATGTTGACAATTCAACTGTTCTTGGTTGATTTTTCATATTTTTTATTTGAAAATTCGACTATTTGGTTGAAACCTCATGGTGGAAAATTGTACTATTTTGTTTAAAATTCAAGTATTTTGATCAGAAGTTATCCTTTCTAGTAGATTATATGTTAAAAATATTACAAGATTATAATTCTCGTCTTTGAATATTAATGGTCAGTGTAAAATGAAAAATTGGTCGGAGAGTAATCAGGGAAAAGTTAGGGAATTTTGAAAATGAAGATCTTCGGTCACCCTGTTGTAGCGTTTTTATACGATTATACGATTATTGGATTTAAAAAAATGTCAATAAATTGTTGTTAAAGTAGAAGAAATCAGGAAAAAATGACAAACTTCGAAATATTTTCGATTGTAGCTTCGTGACACCAATTTCGTAAGCAGGGTGACCCCAATACTTAATTTTCAAAATTCCTTGATTTTTCCCTGACTAATTTTTCTTTTTTCCTCACCATTAATATTCTAAGAAGAACATACTAATCTTTTGTAACACTTTTAGTTTAGAATCTTTTTTAAATGGAATAAAACAATTTTTAATGTATTATTCTGAGGGTTGCAACGGAATAATTTACTTGAAAAAAAGTAAACCAAAAAAGTGACTAAAAGTGACTAATGTACATTAGCAATGTTACTTCAAAAGAATTTAGTGAAATTCACCAGAATTCTGGGTGAGTTTAAAAGGCTTTACTTTCTAAATCCGAATTAGTAGAAATTTTACTAATTCAATAAGTAGCATTGTATCTGACTGTTAAATTAGTAATTTTATCACTTTCTACTATATGAAATGGTAAGATTTATGTTACTAAATGAATTAGTAAGGGTATTCTACTAATCTGTTTAGTAGTAACAACTTACTAATTCGAAGAGTAGAAATGAATTGCTGAGGAAACATAATTTAACAATTTTTAAGATACATTCTGCTGTTTTTTGAGTTTTAAATAAAAAAGGTTAATGTTTTGTCAATATACCATGCATTTCTCCAATGCGGCCAAAATGTGAACTCGTGAAATTGGTTAGAATAACTATAGCTATTGTTCGTTCCCAAAATGTTCCGGAGTTTGTGAATAAGTGGATCTCGAAGTGAATTCTGATGGCAAAGAGTGGGTTGGAACAGCAATTGATTTCAGGATGAATCGTTTATCTTAACTTCTTTAAAATGGGTAAGATTTTGTTTAATATTAGTAATTAGGTGAATAGTTTAAAGCGTTTAAAGGGAACTGGGAAAGTGTCGTTGAAGAAAGTTAGGTTAACTAAAATTTATTTTCAGAAAAATTCAAGACCTTCGAGGAATACAGTGTGCAAGAATTGGCTAAAATACTTGGAAGCCACTTAGATTTAGACACTGTAACGAAACTGGAAGGTATAAAAAGCAAATATTCACTTATTCATATATTTTTTTCTAAAATTTGCAAGTAAGATGCTAACCTTCAAGAGTGCACTGGAGTTGTCCAAATGTCCGAATGTAAATTATTATTACATATTCCATTTAAATCAATGCTATGACTGATTGTTAGCTTTGTACAATAAGTTTCTCCTTAGTCAAAACAGCTCTTGAATTTTTAATAATAAAGAGAAAATTAATAGAGTATGCCTCTAGCCTCGGAGAACTCGGCCGGGAAATTCTAAATTTCTATAAGTCCTGCCTTAAAAATGTTGCTTCAAGCAGGGTAAAAGTTGAATAATAGTCTTATTTCAAACAATTCTGTTATTCGTAACAACAAGTGAATGTAAAATTATTTGTTTTAATAAAGTTTCTAGTGTCTATGGAAAATTGAAAATTATGTACTTTTTGTAAATAGTTAGTAATTTCCTGTCAGCATGATTTTTTTAAACATAATATTGATAGCAGACTATGTTACATGAAAGTCGACGTACCATACCGTAATCAACTAACAGTTTGAGAAAGGCTCTAATTTTTATCTCTAACTTGCAGAAAACTCACTCAACATACATTAAAAGATACGTAGATGTTCAAAACTTTTTAAAAATCAATTTACAACTTCTGAGTCGAATTTTTGGGTTACAAATTTTCATTTAGTTGTTGTTACGGATAAAGAGGTTGTTTTAAAGAAAATTTTAAAGTATTTTTTCATGTTTTAAACTTACGCTTCTGAGGCATCCCTTATAGTCATCAGATCTAGTTTTACTGAGTCACATAAATTATTATTTAACCTAAATTTTAAACAGAATCTAACACTCTTTTGTCTTCAAAAAATTCTTTTTTGAACCACCTTATACTGTTAAACTGCGGATACGTTAAAATAAAAGTATCTACATAATTTAAAGCGTGCAAATTTTAATTAAGTGTATTTAATTTTTTAAATGAAAATGTATATGTTATAGTTTTGTTTGAAAATTGATCGTTTTTAGTTCAAAATTCAAATATTCATCTTCTTCATTCATAACTCAACAGCTTGTTTGCAATTTTTTCTCTCGCTTGACTGAAAAATCTTTTCAAGTTAAAAATTCAACTCATTTTGAAAAGTAGTTTTTTTGTCTAATTCAACTGTTTCTGATTAAAAATTTATATTTGTTATGTCAACTACGAAATTTTCGTTCAGAATTCATCTTTTTTGGAATACAAATTTAATTAATGAGTTAAAAGCAGAACTCTTTTGTTTAAAATTAATTTTTTTGTGCAAGATTCATTATTTTAATTAAAAATGTATCTCTTCGGTTAAAAAGTGAGCTATTTTGTTGAAAATTCGTTTTTACTTTAATAGAAAATTAATTCTTATTGAAACTAGAAATGTAGTTATTCCAGTCGAATATTCAAACATTTTATTTAAAAATCCATCCATTTAGTTTAACATAATACAAAATTTGAAATGAAATCATTCAATTTCAGGTGGAAAAATTATAATTTTTAGTTGAAAATTC
>CAKNXH010056684.1:0-10758 GCA_932178445.1 Andricus quercusramuli
TAAATCTTTTTGATTTATAAATTCATCCGCTTTGGTTAAAAATGTCTGCTTTTTTTTAATGAAAATGTAAGTTTGTAGTTAAAAAATCTTCTTTTTTGCTTGAGCATTCAACCATTTCATTTGAAAGATTTGATTGAATCACCTTTTTGAGAAATCATTTTTTTTAAGAGTTATATTTTTTATTTGAAAATTCATCTCTATCGTTGAAAGTTCAACTACTTTGTTGAAAATAATTCTTTTTTAATTGAAAATTCAACTACTGGGGTAGTATTAAACAGTTTAGTGGAAAAGTCTTTTATTTTTATTTAAAATTAAATTTTTATCTGAAAATGTAACTTTTCCGTTTTTTAAGATTGAGCTTTTTTAGTTGAAAATTCTCTTTTTTTGGTAAAAAAAAAATAATTTTCTTGATTTAAAATTTCACTTTTGTTGGGTAAAAATGCGTCAGTTTCGTGGAAAAATAATTTTTTACTAAATTCGTCTTTTTGGCTACCTGATTTTTTTTACTTTTCTCGTAATTTCTTTATATTTCATTAAAATTCCTGCAATTGTTTGCATTCTTAGTTACTTTAGTATTGAAAGAATATAAAAATATGGTTTAATTGATAAAATTCTTTATAATATTGAAACGTATATTTTCAATTGCAATCCAAAAACATTTGAATCGCGTGACTGAAAGGGTTAAAAAACTTTTTTTTTTTGTATAAATTTCATGTTTTTTGATTCAAATATAAACTATGCCACTTTTTGTTGGTAATTTATATTTTTAAGTGGAAAATTCAACAATTATGTTAAAAATTTAATTATTTTGTTTAAAATTCAAGTATTTTGTTTAAAAAGCCATCTTTTATAGTAGAAAATATATTTTTCGTTTAAAATCAATTAATAAAAATTATTTAATTATTATTTAAATTTAAGTACGGCCCCTTAATTGCTTTTTTGATCCGCGGTTAGTAAAAAGTTTCTTATTTTATGGAAAGGTTACTTTTGGTTAGATTTTTTGCCCGGAATAACGAAATGAAGTAATTCATTAATCGTATTATTTAAACATTTGTGAAGAATGTAAAAATTCAAATTTTTTCAGTAAATTTGGCACTTTAGGGCTGGGAAAATGAGGGAAAAAATAATAAATTAATAATTAGGTCGTATGTAAAATGTATAAAAAGGGCTAAAATGGGTAAAATCGCTAATTTTGAAAATTTTCTTTGTGGTTATAAATTATTCTTTTTTTTTTTTACTGAAAATTCAACTATTTTGTTGAAAATTTAACTGGTTGATTGTAAATTAACTTTTTTGTTGAAAATTCATAATTATTCTCGGATTGAAATGTCTACTATTTTATAGAAAATTGGTCTTTTGGCTTAAAATTTTCACAATTTGGTATACAATTCAACTAGTTGGTACAAAATTAAACTGTTTTATAGGAAATTCGTTTTTTTTTTAATTTAAAATTAATTCTCTTCAATAAAAATTTATTTATACCATTTTTGGTTCAACATTGACATTTTTGGTTCAACATCTTAAGTTCAAAAATTCAACTACTTATTTAAAAATTGGCTAAAATCAATTGGATTATTATGAATCCTGATAACAATCGCAATTTAGCTAAAATTGCTATTTTTTTAAATTAAAATAAAATCTTTTTTTTTTTTTTTTGAAATTTTAGTTCAAAATTCGTCTTCTTTGGCAGAAAATTAATCTTCTTGAATGAAAATCACCCTTTTGTTTTGAAACACATCATTTTATTCAAAAATGCAACGTTTTGGTTAGAAATGTGCTTATTTTGTTAAAAATTCGTCTTTTTCTGATGAAGATTCCCTTGTTTTCGTAGAAAATTCAATAATTTGGTTGAAAAATAACCTATTTTGTTGAAAAATCGTCTTTTTTAAATGAATTCTACTGTTTTTTATGTTAGATTAAATTTTTTTTTGGTTATTGTATCAACTATTACATCTTTCGTTGAACTACTTTCTTAAACGTACATTTTTTTGTTGAAGATTCATAATTTTGGTGGAAACTTCTTGTTTAAAAATTATTCTTTTCGCTTAAAAGTTCAAGTATTCAGTGAAATATTAATCATTTTACTTGAAAATTCATCTTTAGTTTGGAAATAAAATTACTTCGCTGAAAGTTAAACTCTTTTGTTACAATTTTTTTTTATGAAGATTTGTCGTTTTAATTAAAAATTAATTTCTTTCATTGAAAAATGAGCTGTTTCATTGAAAACTTGTTTTTTCTTTGGATGGTTTTCTGTTGAAAATTATTATTTTTTTAGCTGAAAATGTAATTATTATTTCAGTCGATTATTCCATAATTTTAGTTAAAAATTCATCTCTTCGGCTGAACAGTCATTTTTTGATTACAAATTTAATTATTTAATTTTTGGTTGAAAATTATCTTTTTCTGTTGAAACTTCGTATTTTTTGGTAGAAATTAGTCTTCTTGGTTGAAAATTCATCTTGTTGGTCAAAAATTCAATTATCCTAGTTAAAAATTCATCATTTCACTTAAAAATTCTTCTTTCTGATTTAAAATTCAACTATTCCAGTTTAATATTCATAATTTTATTTGAAAATTCATCACTTTGATTGAAAATGTAAATATTTTTTTGAAAATTAGTTTTTTTGTTGAAAGTAATTGTTTTAACTGCTAATTTCACTTATTCCAATTGAAAATTCTATAGTTGTAGTTGAAAATCCATCTGTTTGGTTAAACATTAATTTTTTTAACTTGAAATTGAATTATTTAAGTTTAATCTTTAAATTAAAGTTGAAAATTAATTTTAACGTTAAATCCATATTTACGGCTTAAAAACTCAATAATTTGGTTGAAAATAACCTATTTTGTTGAAAAATCGTCTTTTTAAAATGAATTCTATTGTTTTTTATATTAAATTAAAATCTGTTTTAGTTATTGTATTAACTATCACATTTTTCGTTAACAATTCATCTTTTTTGGCAAGAAAAATGTATCTATTTTGTTAAAAGTTGAACTAGATTCTTGAACATACATTTTTTTGTTGAAGATTCATAATTTTGGTGGAAACTTCGTCTTTTCCGGTAAAAAAATCTTTCTTTTTGGTAGAAAATTTAACTATTTGGTTGGAAATTTATGTATTTAGTTAAAAATTCGTCTTTTTGTAAAAGATCAATTTTTTGGTTAAAAATGCAACGTTTGGTTGAAGATTCATAATTTTAGTTAAAAATTAGTTTTCTTTGTGGTTATAAATTATTCTTCTTTTACTGAAAATTTAACTATTTTGTTGAAAATTTAACAGGTTAATTGTAAATTAACTTTTTTGTTGAAAATTCATCATTATTCTCAGATTAAAAAGTCTATTTGATAGAAAATTCGTCTTTTTGGCTTAAAAATTTCACAATTTGTTATACAATTCAACTAGTTGTACAAAATTAAACTGTTTTATAGGAAATTCGTTTTTTTTAATTAAAAATCAATTCTCTTCAATAAAAATTCAACTATACCATTTTTGGTTCAACATTGATCGTTTTAAGTTCAAAAATTCAACCATTTATTTAAAAATTCGAAAAAACGACAAAAATATAAACTAAAAATTAATGAAATAAATTTTGGAATAACAGTATATCCATTATTCTAGCATTTTTATTTGAAAACTTACACAGTTTGTTATAAATTTGTCTTTTTTCATAGAAATTCTACAGTTTGGTTAAAAATTGATGTATTTTGTTAAAAATTCGCTTTTTTGGTTATATTCAAATTTTTTTATTTAAAATTAAAATCTTTTTTGGCCTAAATATCAACTATTACATCTTTTATTGAAAATTAGTAAAAAAAATTAGTTTTCTTTTTATTGAAAGTTAATTTTTTAAAGTGAAAATTTAGCTTTTTGATTTTTGCTTGGAAATTTAACTATTTGGTAGAAAATATATGTATTTTGTTGAAAAGACGTTTTTTTTTTTGGTTGAATTCAATGTTTTTTATTTCAAATTAAAATCTTATTTTATTGAAATATCAACTGTTACGTTTTTCATTGCAATCTTTTGGTCATGGCAGGTCAGGGAATTTTTAATAAAATCAAGGAATTTTTTCAAGCTTGTTTAAATTTGTTATAATAATTGTAATAATAAATTAAAGAACGATGTTTTTCGTTTGTGAAGGTAAATTTATAGTACTGGATTTATAGGTATTTAAATCAATGTTATTTATGTAATTTTCATTGTTCGCAGGAAAATATATTTTCTTAAATATATTATTTTTTTTAAATATGCACTGAATTTTAAGTACTTAAATTTCATGTACGAAAATAGTGTAAAAATTTCTTTGGATTATTAATAAAATTCATGGACTTTAGAATCAAATTTAAATTAAATTAAATTATTTAGTGTTTAAGAGGGGAAAACAAAATAAATTTAAACTGATTTTAAATATTTGAAGGATTTTTTGAAAATAATTAAAATTCTGAATTGCAACAGGGAATTTTACAAAAGAATTATAATTCTGATTTGAAACAGGAAAATGTCTAATTTAAATAAATTCTGAGTTGGAACAGGGAATTTTCAAATTTGAAAAAATTCTGAATTAGAACTGGAAATTTTCGAAAATAATTTAAATTCTGTGTTGGAACAGGAAAGTAACCAATCAATTTTACATTTATTATGAACAAACTTCATCAACAATTTAATGCGGACCATTTTTTTATTTAAAAAAATGTGTTAGGTAATATTCGACAATTTTGTTAAAAAACAATACTTTTTGGATGAAAATTCAACTGTTTTGTGAACGAATTCAAGGAATGACTAATTTTGTTTTTAGTATTATTTATTTAATTATTCGATCGTGATAAGTAATATATTTAAAAATATCCTATATAATTTATCAAAACTTTCTAAATTAAAAATCTAGAAATTCACTATTAATAAGTTACTTATTCTTTTATAAAGTTACTTTCACGAAGAAAAAGACTGGAATTGTCAGGTTTTTTTTTCTTCAGGATTTGAGTAGACACCCTCTAATATTTTAGCTTGATTTAAATAAATTTAACAGCCAAATTGCAATAAGAAAAATTTGAATAAAAAAAAAAGTGGGCGAAAAATCCCGGCAGCAGGAATCGAGCCCGGACGATTTTTAAAAGACGTTTTTCTCGAGAATGAATGAAAAGCGCATCTTATTTTTTTTAGCATATTACAATTTTGGTAATTACCTATCATTAAGAGGAGTATGAATCCAAAAAAAAATTCCTTGTCAGCCCCAAAGGTTTGGCAATCCACTAGTGAATTATCCAATACTCGGTCCTTTATACTCTGTGCCTCAATTGTTCAAATTTAAAGTAGGCCTTAAAGACTGTAGATAATGTAAATACTTCCGCTTTTTATCTCTCGTGGCCGAAGCCACAATTTTAATTAATTTCTTTTCTTTCTGTGTGTCCTCATGTTTAATTGTGAAAGTTGGCTTAAATTCCAAAAATGTGGCCACGAAAATCACAAGTTTAGAAAGCTGAAAATAATCTAAACCTGATTAGTATAAATTTGAATTTCTCACTGATGACTTAATTTCCAAAAGACTGGAAACGCTTGAAAATCTGCGGTTTCTCTGCGTGTGCAAAAGTCCTGAGACAATAAGAAAATAACGATTGGATACAATGAAGTCTGATGAGATGATTGGTGCTCTTATTAACAAAAATCAAGCAGTAATTTTTTTACACTCCTAGCTGTAAATATATAGGTAATTTGAAATTTTAGAAAAAATAAGCAATGGGAAAGGCAGGGTAGAGTCGAGAGTGACTCTCGATTCCAGTCTCAGAACTTCTGTCCACGATGAACGATGAGAGTTTGAAAGTTTCTAAACGAAGCGAATGATCTCCGAGAGACTTTAGTAAAAATAAGTTAGTACAAAATATAATTATGTATCAGTACAACGTTGCAATTTCCATCTTTGCTGTGTATTTGTCGCTAAGAGCGAGCGTCTGATTTGTACAAAATCTCCAAATAGTCAAGGAAACGCAAACAGCAAGGAAGTAATCTTAAGAATTTATAGGTGCGTAACGAAATGGGAAAATTGTCAGATTTTTCATCTGATGATTGAATCAAAAAAAGTCGCGTGAATTGTAAAATGCGGCGCGTTTTTGTTCAGCTGTGATAATCAGTCCCTTACCAACTTAGATTGACACTTAAAACTGAAAATCAAATACCAAGAGATGCTTCACAGTGTGCCATTTAATTTTATTCAAGAAAATTTTATTCTGTGCAATTTTATTCGATATAGATAGTTTTATTTGATACAGTATTTTCCATAATTTCTGTATGGATTTACCAGGAATGGTATTTGCGAGTGTTCTAACAAGTCGTGTGTTTAACAAACCGAAACCAAAGAGAAAAACATTTTTTTTTATTCAGCTCAATTAGTTTTCACTGCTCAGTTTTTTTGCAAGGTACTGTTTTTTTTTTTATTTTTAACTTTATCCTGCCAAACGAGGCTTCACTACAGCTTTCTGTATAGTACGCAGATGTATATATGTATAATGCGTTTACATCGCAAAAAAAAGAAAGAATTTATCATTATATTATAAAAAACTGGTGGCAATAAAGTACTTCTTTTAAAAAGACTTCTGCATGATTTTATTTAACGTGTTCAGTGTGACAGTATTTGTGCCCCTTACCATTCGGTTAGATTTAAAAAAAAAATTTATTATACACTAGGCGGACGTCAGGGCAGGTCTCGAAATTTCGGGGCGAAAAATCTTTGCTTTCTTTATTAGAACTTTTCTTTTCAATTTTAATCTTCTCTTAACTTTTCAACTTTCTCTTCTTAAAACTCAATTTTTATTCTCCTAATTTGGAAACTTTTCAAAGAAATTTCTCAGAGTGACTATTAAAAGTATTTTTTAATTTGTCTCAACATTATTTTTTGGAAAATTATAAATTTCTTTGAAAATCAAGCACGTTCCAAAGTTCTACTTCTTTGTAATCTTCTTTATTAATATCTTTTCGCATGCAATTTTTTTTAACTGATATTAATTCATTAAAAAGGGTTTTTACATTTTATTAGAAAAACTTGTAGAATAAATTTAATTTTCCCTCAAACTTTGACAATATTTATTTGATTGTTTGAAAGTTGAGTTTGTTTCCGAAAAAAGCGATTATTAAATTAAAAGAATGGGCATTAAATTTAGAATAAATCAAAATATTAATTCCTCTTCAACGTCCTAGGAAATTCTTGAAAATTAAAAAAAGATACCAGAATCCAACCATCAAATTTGAAAAACACAGGCTTAAATTTAATTTAAAAAATGAGGAAAGAAAAAGAAAACCTCCAAATCCCCTTCCTTATTATTTTCTCTCGTCTTATATTTTTATGTTTTAAATCATCTTTTTCTTTACTATTTTTTATTTTGGTTCTTTTAATTCAATTAATTTGAATTGCTTTTTTTAATTTTTAAGAATATTGTACTTTTAAAATTTGTTAAAATAGTTTCTTTATTTTAAAAGTGTTATACAAAAATTAATAGCTTCAAAAATAAAAAAAAAATAAAATAAGAATCCAATCATCAAATTTAAAAAATACACCTAAATTCAATTTAAGAACAGAGGAAAGAAAAAGAAGGCAACCTCCAAATCCCCTTCTTTTTTTCTCGTCTTATTTAATTTTAATTTTTTTAATCATCTTTTTCTTTACTATTTTTTTAAATTTAATTAATTTAACTAATTTGAATTACTTTTTTTTTAATTTTCAAGAATTTTGTACTTTAAAATTTTTTTAAAATAGTTTCTTTATTTTAAAAGTGTTATACAAAAATTAATAGCTTCAAAAATTAAAAAAAAAACAAGAATCCAACCAAATTTAAATTTCCAATAAAATTTAAAAAACACACTTAAATTCAATTTAAGAAAAGAGGAAAGAAAAAGAAGGCAACCTCCAAATCCCCTTCTTTTTTTTCTCTCGTCTTATTTAATTTTAATATTTTTTAATCATCTTTTTCTTTCCTTTTTTTATTTTTTTTAATTTGAATGCTGACATTCAAGAGTTTGTTGCCCAAATTTTATCTTTCGATTCTTGATTTTTTTTAATTTTCAAGAATTTCATAGTTTTAAAATTTTTTTCAAATAGTTTCATTTGAAAAATGTTATATAAAAATTAATATAAATTAACATTTAAATAAACAATAAAAGACAAATAGAAGTTCTCTGTAAAACTGACAAGGGGAGAGCCACCCTCATGGATCGCCAATTTTGAAAAGACTCAAATAGGTGAAAGTACATCGAAATTCATTAGGTACGTATTTTTTTCAGCTGCCACTGGACAATTGTTTACGAAATATTAGCAATAAACAAATTTTCAAAATAAATCCAAAACTTCGACAATTTTGTTTGTGTAAACATTATTTTTTTACGTAAAGTTATTTTCTGCAAACATTCTGAATAGTTTCTAGTCAAAACGAACTAATAATGAACAACACCTGAGATTTTTATAAACAATTATTATAAACAAATCCACAATTGAGCTATTTCTCTTCACAAAAACACAGTTTTTTTGCAGAAAAGTATTGATAAGCTCCTCATACATTATGCTTATTTAAATTAAACAAAAATTTAGCAACATTTATTATTTTTATAAACATTCATTATAAACAAATGAAAATTTTAGCTCTTTTTCAAGATAAAAGCATCGTATCTTCATGGAAAAGTATTACTATACACGTTGTGCATTATATTTAGTTACATTGAAACATTATTCAATAATATTTTCAATTTTTATAAACATTTATTTTAAACAATAATACTGCAAAAAAATAATGCGTTCATGAAGAAAAATCACAAAATTAGGTGTTTATTTATAATAATTGTTAATAAAAATGACCGCAACAATTTTACATAAAAAAATGTTTACACAATAAAAATTGTCGAAATTTTACATTTATTTAGAAAATTTGTTTATTGTTAATATCTCTTAAGGTTTCCTCTACGAATTACGTAAGGCATTTTTCTGAAATGCTCCCCCCTCCCAAAAAAAAAAATTTACTAAGATTTTCTAAATTTAGGAAACGAACATACATATCAATTCTGTTAATTTAGTAAATGTGGAAATTAATGAAATTCGATTTTCTTCTTAAAAATGTTTTTATTTGGTTTAAATATTTTGTTGAAAATTCAACTCTTCTGTTGAAAATTTCTCTTTTTGGTTTAAAATTTATTTCTTATAGTAGAAATTTAATCTTTTTGATGAAAATTGCAACTGTTTGTTTAAAAATTAATCAGTTTTGGTTCGGGATTTCACTATTTTGTTGGAAATTCTTATTTTTCGGTTGAATTCCCCTGTTTTTTGTTGAAAATCAAACTTACTTACTACTTTGTCAAAAATTCATTTCTGGTCATTTCTATGGTTCAAGATTCATCATTTTTATTTTTAAAAATTTTTGGATTGAAAACTAATTTTTTTTAATGAAAATTTAACCTATCCATTTTTGGTTAAAAATTTATTTTCTTTATTTGGAAATCCCGACTATTTCGTTTCAAATGCCTATTTTTTTGTTGAAAATTCGTCTTTTGTGGTAGAAAATTAATCTTTTTTATTGAAAATTAATTTATTTTATGAAAAATTAAACTATTTTATTGAAAAATTAATTGTTGTTTGAAATTTCATGTTTTACGGTTGAATATTCAACTATTTTATTCAAAATTTATGTATTTTGTTGAAAATTCGTCTTTTTGATAGAAACTTAAACTTTTTGATTGAAAATTCATTTCTTTTTTTGAAAACTTCACTATTTTCTTGAAAAGTCGTTCTTTTCTAATTGAAAATTAATTTTAACTGAAAAATGTATATTTTTTAATTGAAAATTACACTATTTGGTTGAAAATTCTGGTATTTTATTGAAAATTCGTCTTTTTTGGTTGAAAAATTCATTTCCTTTGTTGAATATTTAACTGTTTTATTGAAATTTCGTTGTTTTTATTAAAATATCAATTTTCAACTGGAAATGTAACTATTCCATTTATTCTTGCAAATTGATGTTTTATAGTTGAAAATTCCACTGTTTGGTTGAAAATTGATGTATTTTATTGAAAATTTAATTTTTTCCTGGTAGAAACTTAATCTTTTGTTTGAAAATTCATATTCTGTTGAAAATTGGACTATTTTATAAAAAATTCACTTTAGTTGAAAATTAATTTTCTTAGCTGAAAATTTAACTATTCTAAATAGAAAAGTTAACCTTTTTTAGTTAAAAATTCAACTATTGGGTGGAAAATTAATGTATTTTGTTGTAAATTCATTTTTTTAGTAGAAAAGTAATCTTATTAATTGAAACTTCATCTATTTGATTGAAAATTCATTTCTTTCGTTGAAAATTTAACTATTCTGTTGATAATACGTTGTCTTGGTTAACAATTGATATTTGTGTTGAAAATTCATTTATTTTGTTGAAAATTTTTCTTCTTCGGTTGAAAATTTAATTTTTGATTTAAAAATTCATCTTTTTGGTTAAAAACTCAACTATTGCGTCAAAATTTTTTTTTGTTTGCTGAAGATTCATCATTTTTGATTGAAACTTCAACTACTTAGTTAAAATATGAACTACTTTGTTAAAAATTCATTTTTGTGATTGAAGGTTCATCATTTTAATTAAAAGTTAATCGCTTTTGATACAAATTTCATCTTCTTGGTTAAACATTCATCTCTTTTGGTGAAAATATAACTATTTTATTGAAAATTTATTTTTTTGTTTAAATTCAATTTTTTTTATCTTAAAATTTACCTTTTCAGTTGTAATTTCGTGTATTTTGT
>CAKNXH010056685.1:22649-40028 GCA_932178445.1 Andricus quercusramuli
CTACGTATATTATGTTAACTTAGGTTATATATTACCTTGAAGAAGGCATGCAACAAGGTCGAAACGTACGTTGGTTTTTAATGAAATTGACGAATAAAGCTTGATTCTTGACAACTGAATCCACTATTATTTTTAAATGGACCGTATGACCAAAATAACACATTCTTCTATGAATTGACTTCATTATTGATAACAACGGTCGAAGTAAATTTTACAGTGTGGATAATATTCCAATCACTGAACATAGATAGTGAGGTAATAATCAATTAATATTGATAACATATTTGTTTAAACAATCTATTATTTTTATCACTTCCTTCACTCAGAGTTATGCTAGAAAGTTGCTGTTTTTCTTAAATTTTGTAGTTTTTTTTTCTTAAATAAAAACGTGAAAATTATTTATTCATCTCTTATTTCATACTTGACAATTTTTTTGAGACCTGTTTGATTTTTTTATATGTGCGTATCATTCATAGCATTTTTTCTCCATGGGATAGGGAGGGGGGGATGATAATAAAGAAGTGTGCAGTTACGAATTTCCATTCCAGGGTCTGCAATAAACTTCACGTTATATTTTAAAACCAAATTTTTACAGGTTATTTACTGACTTAATCCTAATAATACCAGTTTTTGTTTTTGTTGTGAGACATCGTTTTTCTTAAAAATAATATTTTTTTGAATTATTCTCTCCGCTGTATATTTATTATTTGTTCAAAACTGAGAGAATTTCTAAATTTTGGAAAAAATTCAACTTTCTAGCATTATTCTCAGAGAAGATAGTGATTACATTTGTGATGTAGCATAAAAAAGATTTAGCAATAATAAAATGTATGTATAATATTAATTTGCCTGTGATAGAACGATAAAGATATTTTTATGACAAATTGTTGAATTTACTCATCCAAAAAACTACACCGAAATATATAATTATAAAGATTTAAGAAAATAGTCAAATCTCTCATAAGTAATAATCTGGTAAGAAAAGGTGATTATATTTGTGATATAGCATAAAAAGGTTTGGAAATAATAAAGAGAGTATCTAATTTTAATTTTCCTGCGTGAAAATGTTTAAAAAAATGTACGATAAATGATCAGAAATGATGATAACAATGTGTTTTATAAATGAGGAATAAACAACTTGCGAAGGACAAATTTTCCTCTTTTCAGTTATTTTATACTCAACTGAAAACAACGAAATATCCAAAACTATAAAGCAGTCCATTTTCTATTATTTGGGGGAAAGGACAGGTTTTTTTAATGTTTAATTTTTAAAGGACGAGTCCTTAATATGAGAGTGTAAAGGCAAGAGTACTAACGTTGAGAAGCACTTGAATCTGCTAACGATGCAATCGTAGACGACGTCGCGTGCTTTCTTGCAAAATCGATATTTCCGCCAATTTTCAATGAATCGATCTAAAAATTTCCAGAAATCTTCCTCCATTAGTAAGGAAAAAATGTCTCACTGGAAGTTGTTTCAACTCTAAAGATCCCTCGATACGATTCTTCGCCGAAGCTAAAAAACGTGCTTACCGTTAGGTCTCCATTTGCAATTAATTATCATTAAACAATTGGCATTTTTAACTTTTTTTTTCATTTTGTGGGCATCGCTAGGGTATAATGCGTATGTGTACCGAATTCCAAATAGTTTCAATAATATTTTTTCATCCCTTTTTCAATTATATTATTAAAAATATACATCGGAAAGAAAAACTTTAAATAGAAAAAAGTTCCGTCTTGTCATTCTCTACAAGGTCATATATTTTTTTAATTGATTTTTTCAACTTAAAAATTTGGATATCGTAAGACGTTTGGGCAATGCTTTTTTGCGTTTTCGAGCGCTCGTCCCCTTGTTGTATCCGGACCCTCAATTGTGGTGAAATTTGAGGTGAGCGGATTGTGGATGTGTATAGAAGGGTTCGTTTGTGAGGGATTGATTGAAAGATTGACAAGGGGGTGAGGATATTTTTGGGGATCAAGACAGATTTGTGGGGAAGTTGAGGTTGGGTGGGTTTGAGGTTTGTGACAGAGTGGGATGACCAGGTTGGTCGTAGCAGGGCAGGGTAGGGAAGGAGAAAGGCAAGGCCGTTAGACGCGACGGTAGATGGAGACAGAGAACGATGGAAGGCGGGATCGTTTGAATTGGATTCATGGCTAGCGGAGCGAATACTAGCAAGGAAAACAGGGATTCAGATCAGGAAGTTTTCCGTACATGGAAAGGGGAGAACAAAGAAAGGAGGACAAGGGGAAAGTATCGTAAAACAATAGAAAAGGATAGATTGAGGGCAAAGAGCATGGGGTCGATTGAGGCATTTATCAAAAGGAAGAGAGGAGAGAGGGGAAGCAGTGAAGACGAGGAAGATATAGGGTCAAGCTTGAAAAATCCAAAAATGTACAGAACGCCACCGGAAAAAACATAGTTTTGTAGAGAAGGATGAGAAAAATAAGGGGGCAGAAAGAGATAGAGCTAAGACTAAATATCCGATGGAAATGGAATGATTAAAAGAAACGCGCGAAATGATCATGGAAGTAGTGGGGATGTATGAAGAAAGGTGGGAGAAAAGGGTGGAGGAAATAAGGAAAGAAATTAGACAGGAAATGGTCGAACTTAGGAAAGAAATGAGGAAATGGGAAGCAGTCAGGAAAAAGATAGAGAAAAGGATGCGGATGTTGGAGCAAAGACTAGAAAAGAAGGATGAGCCTAATAAAAAGATAGATGAGTTGGAGGGTGGAATAAAAAAAATTAAAAGCTCAAACCGTGAGTTTGGAGGTGGGGAGAGTGGGAATAAGGAGAAGGAAAGGCTGAGAAAAATAGAACAAAGAATATAAAAGAAAGAGAGAGAAGAAAGAAAAAGAAACATATTGATAAAAGGTCTTAGATTAGAGGGGAAGGAGCTGATGGAAGGAGTGGAAGAAGTACTAAAAAGGATTGATGCTAAGGTAGAAATAGAGGAAGTGCGAAGTGTAGGGAGGGAAGAGCGAAGAGGGGAGAGAATGGTACTAGTGAAACTAAAGAAATGGGAACATAAGAGGGAAGTAATGACAAAGAAAAGGGTGTTATATGGAAGCTCAGAGAGAATAGAGGATGACTTGACATGGGTAGAAAGAAACATGCAGTATAAGTTAAGGAAAATAGCCGAAGTGGCAAGAAAAAAGGGAAGAAGAACATGGGTTAAGTATGGAAAAAGACAGATAGAAGGTGTGAGGTGGAACTGGGAGGAGGACAGGGATGAGATAGTAAAAAATAAGGTGCCGCGAAACTACGAGAGAGAGGAACGGGAGGTAAAGAAATAAGAATTAGTGAGAAACAAAAAGAGACGAGAAACGAAAGTAGGGAAGATTGGAGGATATGCTACTGGAATATATCAGGATTAGAAAGAGGATAAGAAAGAGTAAGGGGAAGATTACCAAGAGGTTACAAATGGCAGGTTCAAAATGCAAAAAGGAAGAGTAAAAAGGGCACAGCAATGGGAGGAATGGTGATGGGAGTAAGGAACGAATGTATAACAGAGAATGATACAGAAAAGTTGAAAGAACATAAAAAAGGATTAATAGTAGAAGAGATAAATATGGGAGGAGAGAGGTGGAAGATAGTGGGGGTTTATGTGATCGGTGATATGCAGGAGAAATCAGAGGAGATGAGAGAACTGGTGGAAGAATATAAGCAAGAGATTAGGCTAATAATAGGAGGTGATTTCAATGCGAGAACAGGAGATAGAGGAGGAAGGGAATGGGATGGAGAGCGAGGCAGAAAATCCAAAGACAAGATACGTTCAGGAGGAAAGAGGGGAACGGTAATTGATTATGTGGTAGTGGACGAAGAAGTAAGAGAGAAGGTTAAGAAACTAGAGGTGGGGAACTATGTATATTCGGATCACTTTCCCATAATAGTGACGGTAGAGAGAGAAGTGAGTAATAACAAAAAGCCTAAACTAGCTGTGAATTCGATCTCTAGTGTTTCCACTTTGTTTGTATTTATAATTATATGGTGCTCATTTCACGAGCACTTTGCTTCCCGTTAGCAAATGTATTTGCTTCCTCATAGAGGAAGCATTAGTTAGTTTTTTCAATAATAGACAAACCCAAGTCTTCATTTTGCTCAATTTAAAAATAGAAATTTACCAAAAATGAAAAATTACAGAATAATACGAAAAATGTTTTAAATAAAAAGACAAATCAGACAAATCAAATCTTGCGTTCGAAATAATAATTTTTTGAGCTGGAAAAGGGAAAGGAAAAGTTCTGTCGCACCCCATCCCTTTCCCAGCTTAATGATTTCTTCACAAAAATTGTCATAATATTACTCTATTTAAAAATTTATGATCAAAAAGTCTTTTCTATTCATGCATCAACTTTAAATTATGTCGATGAAAAAAGTTTTTCTGTTTGAAACTGATGATTCAGATATTATAAATGAGCAGAACTTCCCTAATATTCAATAAGGTGTATTATTATTATTATTATAGATCAATCGATTTGCCTCGAATCAAAAGATTTTTTCCGTTTTAGCATCAATTTTGAATTATGTCACTGAAAAAAATTTTACTATGAAAAACCGTGTTTTCAAATATTATGCAATTTCACAATTTCCATACTCTTCAATAAAATGTAATAATATTATAGGTAAATAGATTCGTCTCGAATCAACACATCTTTTCCGTTCTTGCATCAACTTTGAGTTATGTTAATGAAAAAAGTTTTACTATAAAAAACCGATTTTCAAAATATATAAATTACCATAACTTCCCTACTCTTTGATAAAATGCGTTATTATTATAGTTCAATCGATTCGTTTCGAACCAAGGAATCTTTTATATTCTTGCATCAACTCTGAATTATGCTAATGAAAATAGTTTTACTATAAAAAACCGATTTTCAAAATATATAAATTACCATAACTTCCCTACTCTTTGATAAAATGCGTTATTATTATAGGTCAATCGATTCGTTCCGAACCAAGGAATCTTTTATATTCTTGCATCAACTCTGAATTATGCTAATGAAAAAAGTTTTACTATAAAAAACCGATTTTCAAAATATATAAATTACCATAACTTCCCTACAACTTGATAAAATGCAATAAAATTATAGGTCAATCGATTCGTTTCGAATCAAGGAATCTTTTATATTTTTGCATCAACTCTGAATTATGCTAATGAAAAAAGTTTTACTATATAAAACCGTATTTTCAAATATTATGCATTACCATAGCTTCCTTACTCTTCAATAACATTTATTAATATTATAGGTCAATCGATTCGACTCGAATCAACACACCTTTTCTGTTTTAGCATCAACTTTAAATTATGTTAATGAAAAAAGTTTTACTATAAAAAATCGATTTTCAAAATATATAAATTACCAAATTAGCAAATTGAAATGTCTGATTGAAATTTCATAAATTATTTTCAATGTGAAAATAACTTGAAATTAATATATTCATAATTACACACTTTTATTCAATTCAGAACCCTATCCAAATATTGTCTCAGTTTAAAGTATTCAATTTTTAACCCATTCAGTTAGACATTTTTCAATCACAAAAATTTTAAAATGATCAATTATAAATCAAATATTCGAAACTAAACAATTTGAAACTGAATTGTTTGAAACAGGAAGCCTTGCATGGTAAAAATTTAAACTGTTGACCTTACATTTTTTATTATAATATTAAAAAACAATTGAAAATTATGAAATTGAAACGACCAAAATCAAAATAAATAAATAAATTTTCGTACTTAGTTTTTTCCCAATTGGAAGAGGAACTTTTTTGGTTTAAAATTTTTATCAAGCGGAAGAATAGAAAGTATTGTATTTTTAACATTTTTATCAAGCTTAAAATGTAAAAATTCTGGTTTTTAATTTTTTTTTTAAACTGGCAGTACATTTTATATTGTAAGGTTTTTATTGCGTTAGAAGGGATATAATTTTTAATAAATTAAAAGAAGCTGTATTTTCTTTTCAAGATTTTTATTGTGTTTAAGGAAAGATTTTTTTATTTTTTTCTGAATGGGAGGAGGATATCTTTATTGAGTAGGAGGGGAGGAAATTTTGATTTTTAATTGATTCTGAATTAAAAGAGGGAGATTTTGTTATTTTTATGATTCTTATAGAACTGGAAAGAAATTTGTGTTTTCAAGTTTTTCTAAATAGGAAGAGGCACTTTTTTGTTTTGAACATTTTTATTGAGTTGTTAGAGGGACATGTTTCATTTTTAAACATTTTTATCAATGCGAATTGAAATGGAGGATTAGTTTTAATTTAGAGCATTTAAAACGATAGCGTGAGTTTATATTTTTCAACCAGAAATCTTTGAACTGTTCAATTTATAAAAGTGTAAAAAATTAAGTTTTGCAGTTTTTTATTAATAATTTCCGAATTAAAATTTGTTTAAGCTTCAATGCATATTGCATTAGTTAAAAAAATTTTTGTACTACAAACGCGTATAATATTAACTTTTGGCGGGAAATCACAGGTCACGAGTCGGATGCAGTCGGTCTGCTGGCCTAGTCCTCAGGTACTCGGCTATAGACGGAACAGCTCGGAAACTTTCGGGCGTTTTTAGTATAGTCTTTTAGAATTCTCGTAAATCCCGGTTGCAGATATTACTAGCGGCTCTCATTTCAATACGCATTCTTATTTAAGAATACTAGAATTTCGTACATTTCTTATAACTTATGTTACTTAAAATATTTACTATTGTCAACGTATTTTAGAAAACTTGTTATTGACCATTATCACTTTTTCACACTCACAACTTTCAAACAGTAAATAAGACTTTTTCTAAACGTAAATACTAATTATTGCTCGCTCAAGTTTATAATAATACATACAGAAGCGAATATATACATTATAATATACATTATATTTTAATATACATTATAGCGAATAAATCTTTTTGTAGATTTGAAGCTTGATAAATAAAAAAAAAAAAAAAAAATACATACAGAAATACCATTATCTCTTATTATAGTAGGAATCTTCATAACAGTACCCCAATTATCCCGAAAGTCTTACATTTTATTTTAATTATAGGTGCAGTCTGTACCAAATATTGATATCAAAAGTCTCTCCGTGTATCTTCCGGTCGCACATCGCGTAAGTGACCTCTTCTCAATATCCTTCGACTAAAAAAAACATTCCCCTTCTCATCCCCCTCTCCTGTGAGGGTAAGGGGAAGGGCAAATATCGTAAAAAGGAGCCATTTTATGGTCGTTATTTTCCTCGTGTGAAGTGCGCTGGTACGATCAGCTAAGGCGGTAAAAGCGTTAAAATACATCATATTTAGAACAGTATTACGTAAATATACATCAGCCGCAATATGATGGGTTGAGAGGGGGGAGGTGAGCCTACGCGAGGGTTGACCAATGGTCAAGCTGGCCGGGCGGCAGCCTGGTCAAAAATTTTCATTGTCTATTACGATTCGATTGGGAAACTTTCGTGTAATTCGGCCCACCCTAGTAAGGAGCTTCCTTCAGAAGAAGATCTGATTTCTGTATGGATTTGTAATTTAATTTAGGGAATTCCATTTTGCACTATTCGATTCGGAGAACTGCACATTGAAGCTTACGAACCCCCGGCTCTGCATGGTTCTGTTTGAAGTTTCCTACAGAAGAGGATCTGGTTTCTGTATGGTTTTGCAATTCGTTTTGAGGAATTCCACAATGGCCCCTACGGACCCCAGGGTCTATATCGATCTGTACGTAATTTTCTGTTTGAGAATGCCATATTGAACCCGATCAAAACTCGATCTTGAACATAGGATTTCTATAGAATATCCTACGATACGCCTTTCAAGAATGAAAATTTGGCATGTCCCAGGAATATAAATAAGTTATCTTAATTTCCATGAAATAAGAGGTCCGACTTGTATCAAATAAATATGCGTAAATATGTGTTGAAGGAGTGAAAACAAGTTTCGTAAACGTTCGGCTACTGTGTATTGAAATCTTTATTTTATTTCAAAAACATTAGCAAACAAAGAACCCATAAAACGATTAGAATATCATAAGTAATAACTCTAAAACCATTGAAGAACATTGCATCTTGAGATTCTTTGATTCGTTGAGGTAAACCACTTTCTTTGGCACCTTTACAAAGTTAATATAATGTTAGATAAACGTTTATTTTTCAGCCTGCTGACCTTGAAAAATTGACTTGCTTACACTTCCATTTTTACAGATTTTTCTTAAAACTAACCCTCAAAAATTAACATCCATTCATTCCTTATCTCTAAGCCGCACGCTCTTATCGCCTTTCCTTCCTCGCTTCACTTCGCCTCGCTCGCATGTCTCTACTTTTTTCGCATTGCCTCGTTCGCCAACGTCTGTTTTCGCTTTAATACCTACTACTTATCTACAATTTACAGTATTTACATCTTACTTATATCTTACTTTCACTCATATTTACAACCTTTCCGTCTCCATTCCTCTTCCTCCTTCCTTCTCTTCATCTCCATCTTACGCAACACTCCATTCACCGATGCTGCTGCCTTTTTTCCCCCTTTTCATACAACAATACCTCCATGCTTATCTCACTTCTTTCCACCTCCACGCACTCCTCCAACCAGTGCTCCATACTTGCATCCCCCTTTCCACACAGTTCACACATCTTCTTCTTCCGAGAGAGCCAGAACCTATTGAAACCCTCCATGCACCCACACCTCATCCTCGCTACAAGCTCCTGACTTCCTTTCCCTTCTTTCTCACATAAATATTGCGCTCTTGCCCTTGGCATAATCCACACATAGTTCCCGTTAAACCTTGACTCTCTTATTCTCTCTTCCCCTTCTGCCTTCTCTCTCTCCATGCCGTTTTGCTTAACCAAGTCATAAACCTTCCTTCCTTCCTCGTGCATCCTTCTCACTTCCTCCATATGCAGTCCATTCATTCTAAAATATCTTTCTCTCTCAGCCTCCATCTTCCCACCCCCTCTCCTGTTCTGCTTCTCCCACCAACACTCCCTAACCAGCCTACTTCCCCCCTCTTCCTTGCCAACCCTAGGCTCCACTTTACATACCTCTCCTGGGTTCTATTTACCTCTTCACTTTCCTTCCACCCCGACACCTCTACTCCATACAATAGCACACTCATCACAAGCGAATCAAACAATTTCATTCTCCGTCCAAAATCATCTGCAAATAGCTTCTTTCCAAACCACCACACCTGCCCCATCATCACATTTGCCCTCCTCACTCTCTCTTTTATGTGACCACCCACTCCCCCATTCCTCCAAAACACAAAGCCCAAGTACACAAACTCTTTACCTTCTTTCCCTTCCACTCTCCTCCCTTATCCCTTCCCCCTCCTTTTCTGAACACCATAACCTTGGACTTTTCCGCATTCAGCTTAAGCCCCTTCTTATACAGGTATCTTCTCAACCCCTTCATCATCGCCTTCAAGGCCTCCTCGCTATTTGCCACCAACACTATGTCATCTGCATACGCAAGTGACCAAATTATAACCCCTCCTATCCTGACTCCTCCTACCACCCCGGCCTCCCCTCCTCATACCTTGCCTTTGGCGTCTTCATGTATCTCCCTTACCCTCTTAATTAGGCCTCTCTCTACTCCCCTATCCTCCATCGCCTCCCACAACCTCTCCATCCATCGACGGAAACGCGCCTTTGAGATCCACAAAAAACACATACACTCTCGTCCCCTTCTGCGCAAATTCTCTATCCACGACGTGTTGCAGAAATTAGATATTTTCGATTACACTCCTACCCGCCCTAAATACCGCCTGCGTCTCCGGCAATATTCCTTTCCCCTCGACATCCTTCCGCAGTCTCTCTGCCACCACCATCGCGTATACTTTATACGCCGTATTCATTAGCGTAATCCCTCTATAATTTTCCTGTCTATCTCTATCCCCTTTCTTATACAGTGGCACTATTAACCCTCCTCTCCACCCTCCTGGGAATCACTTGCCCCTCCATACTTTCTTCACTACCTACTTCAGCCTCCCCCTAACCGTCATCCTTGAATCTGAGCCCTGGAATGATTCTTTAAAAAATTCCCTCCACTCCTCATTCCCTATCTTCTCGCTGGCAGTTAATATAATTTTTGTAAGTGGCTTATTTTTAATTAAAGATATTAAAATATGGAATATAATAACATTAGCAGGATCAGAAATCTTCAAATTATTACAACAAGAGACTTGTTAAAATACGTATTCCGGTTATTAAACTTCAGGTCTCTCCTGCCACAACATCTTGCTCTTCTGAATCAGTTGGAGCCTTCGCCTCGACGCCATCTAACCCTCTTTCATCATTTTCCAACTCTGACTCGTCGCAATCTACATCATCTTCAGATTAATTACTTTCATCTGCGCATCCCTCTTTTAGTTCTATTTCGCTGTGATTATTTCTGTTATCTTCCCTGTCGGAGGTTCTGCGCTGAAGATCGGGAATTTATTTTCAAATCTGCTTACCGTCCATATCATAATCTAGAAAAAAAGAGGTCCCAGTGTGTTCCTTCCAAGAAATATTAAGTAGAAATATTCTCATACAACATGAATAATTGTTTAGTCGCTTACCCTGCAACATCACTTCTTCAAATTGTACAGTCTCCTCTGTCAAGCAATTTTCATTTTTGTTTTCATCGTCTGGAACAGTCGAATCACCTGAAACAGAGAGTGATCGCAATATTTTATTGATAATTTATAACTATAACTAATTATAATTAGGTATAATTTTTCTTGCAGTTTTTCAAAATAAAAATTGTTTCTAATACATGAAATACTACTTTATACTGATAACTAGTATTTTTCATGAATTGCTTAAACCACTTATTATTGTTTTTAGCAATTTTCTGTTAGAATATATTTAAAAAGTCGCGTTTTTCCGATTTTTCAAACTTATTTTCAACTTTTGAATAATAAGGCAATAATTTGTAACGTTTCGTCCTACCCTACCTGTATATTGTCCCGCCGGACGCTTCAGTCTTACTAGGGTTGTGGATTTGGGACAGGCTTTATGAGTGACAAAACGGCGGTTCAAAGAAACAATAATAATCAGCTATATTCTTCCTGTATATTACATGTCTAATTATACCTAAGTGGGTGTGTGCGTGTGGTGGCGTGTGTGTGTTATCGCTTCGATATTATCAAGTGTAGGTGTCGCGTGTCTCGCGGCTAACAATGCTGGACGGTGTGGCTTGTGGAGTGTATCTTATCCTAGGTACGCAAGAGAACTGGTTTGGGGCGCGCGTTCCGGAGGACGTTGACGGCTTGCGGACCGAAGTGGAGGTCGGAGAATTACCCCTGCGTCGCACTCTGAAATCATACGGGGGGACACTGTACAATTGCGTAACTCGGCGGCCTGGGACATTGCGGACCAGGACTCCCTCTCCGCGGTCGGTTCAGGTCAGGTTCGGGAGGAGAGAGTGGCCTGGCCCCGGTTTCATAGACGCGGGCCTTTGTCCGGAGGCTTGTACGACGGGTGTGGGTGTTACCGCGGGTAGGCCGGCAGGATTACCTGACGCCGACGTACCCTGGCCTCTCTGGGAGGCCACAGGAGCGCCTGTCGACCACCGAGTGAGTCGGTCTCGAGGAACGGGAGGTGCCGGTGAGTTACCACGGGTAGGCCGGTCTGGATTACCTGAGGCCGACGTATTTTGACCTCTCTGAGTGGCCACAGGAGCGCATGTCGACCACTAAGGTAGTCGGTCTCGAGGAATAGGAGGTGCCGGTGAGTTGCCGCGGATAGGCCGGTCAGGATGACCTAACGCCGACGTACCCTGGCCTCTCTGGGTGGCCACAGGAGCGTCTGTCGACCACCGAGTGATAAGGTCTCGAGGAACGGGAGGTGCAGGTGAATTGCCGCGGGTAGGCCGGTCAGGATTACCTGACGCCGACGTACCCTGGCCTCTCTTGGTGGCCACAGGAGCGCCTGTCGACCACCGAGGGAGTCGGTCGCGAGGAACGAGAGGTGCAGGTGAGTTACCGCGGGTAGGCCGGTCAGGATTACCTGAAGCCGACGTACCCTAGCCTCTTGGGGTGGCCACAGGAGCTCCTGTCGACCACCGAGTGAGTCGGTCTCGAGGAACGGGAGGTGCAGGTGAGTTACCGCGGGTAGGCCGGTCAGGATTACCTGACGCCGACGTACCCTAGCCTCGCTGGGTGACCACAGGAGCGCCTGTCGGCCACCGAGCGAGTCGGTCCCTGGGAACAGGAGGTGCAGGTGGGTTACAGCGGGTAGGCCGGTCAGGTGTACCTGACGGCGACGTACCCTGGCCTCGCTGGGTGGCCACAGGAGCCCTGTCGACCACCGAGCGAGTCGGTGCCTGAGAACAGGAGGGATCGCACTAGGAGGCGGGGGAGGTGGCCTGGTCGTCTACTGGGAGAGTATGGCGGCTTGGTTGCTCGGTGTACGCATGAACCCACGTATTATGTGACGGTGCGTTACAAATTAATTAAGCTGGGCAGGAATAATTTTTTTTCACTTTATTATTATTTATAATAATATTCTCTCAAAATAATACTAGCAAGTGGACTTTTTTCTGAAATTTTCCACTTTTTGTCGAATTTTCAATTAGAGTGAGGTTATAATTCATTCAAGTTAACAAACTAAGTAAAAAGTGGACAAGAAGTTAAAATTTTCAGAAGAAATCGCAACTATTACCATTATTATAGGAGAAGATATTTATGAACAATAATAACTAATTAGACGATTGTTTGTTAAATTGAATTAATTTTTATCGCACTCTAAGTGAAAAATTGACAAGTGAAAATTTTCAGAAAAAGAACCGCAAGTATCTAGCAATAATATAGAAGGAGATAGTTATAAACTATAATAATTTGTTTGAACAATTATGTTTATTATATTGCTGTAATTATTACCTCGCTCTAAGTGAAAAGTTGACAAAAAGTGAAAAACTTCATAAAAAAACCGTAAATATCTAGCATTACCATAGAAGAAGATTGTATGAAGATGTTAAATTTTATTAATTATTACCGAACTATAAATTCAAAGTAGACAAAAAGTTGAAAATTTTAGAAAAAACTGCAATTTTCTAACATTATTCAAAGAGAATATTATTAAAAACAATAACAAATTTTTCCAACAATTATGTTTATCAACTTTGATAGTAGGTCTTTCTATTTTTCGGATACACTTTTTTGCCCTTCTTTCCTAAGATCAGCCCCCCACCCCACCTGAAAAAAAAATTCTGGTTACGCCGCTGGACAAGTGTAATTTGGTGATTGTGAATTCTCTTTTGTTAAAGTTCCTTCGGCGTTAAAGAACATATTTTCATCACGTATCTTGTGTTTCGCAATCCATTTTCTTCAAAATGTGAGCTTTTCTACATTATGTTTAAGACTAGTATATCGTCGTTTTCCATAAATTTAATTTGTTCATTTTCAATGTTATTTTTTTTCGATTTAAACTAAAATACGCATTTTAGCGTGAAGTGGTTCTAAGCAAATTTTTAGATGTTCAGGCAAAAATTTTTGTTGCATAAAATTTTATTGATGCTTGTGTCCTTTTTCCAAAAAGTTAATTTTTTTATTTTCAGTATATTTTTATAACAAGAGTTTATAACAAATTTGCAGTTCCTTTCTGGTTGAACAATTTTTGTCCATTCATTTTTTTCTTAGCTTGTGTCGCTCTTTTTGGGTACACAATTTTTGTCTGAATATCTTTTTTCGAATCTTGCATAGTTTGACTGAGAGATGAAATTTTTTATTTTTCATTATTTTTTGAGCGTTCAAAATTTGAATTTTCGATTTTTCAACAAAATTAAAAAAGTTGTTATGATAATCTTGTAGGGCTTTCAGAAATCAAGTTTTTTCTTTATCTGACCTTTTTCCATATAGTGCGTTGTACCTTCTCTGATGAGAATGTAAAAAGAAATAGGCATTAGTTGAAGTAAGATTTTTCAGTCACATTTTTTGAACAAACATTTGTATTTTTACCGGAAACAAATGAGTTTTCACGCCAAAAGGACGAATTTCCATCAAAAAAATTAATTTCCGACAAAAATTTGGACTTTCGACGATAATGCTTCAATTTTTAACAAAATACATGAATTTTCAACGAAATAATTTAATTGTCATACCAGAAATAATAATTTCCATTCAAAAAGATATGTTTCAACCAAATAGTTGAATTTTTTAGCATTTTCAAACCAAAAAGACGAATTTTCTACCATTTTCAAACTAAAAAGACTAATTTCCAACAAAACAGTTGAATATCCAACAAAAAAGTAAAATTTCAAACACATAGCTGATTTTTCCCACAAAATATTTGAATTTTCCACCCTCCAAAAAAAAACCGGAAGAGTTGAGATGAGTTTCTCAACCAAAATCATCATTTAAAAAAAAAAGTTGAATTTCCAACAAAAATGTTTGTCATTTTTTAACTAACTAGTTGAAATTCTCCCCAAAATAGTTCAATTCGCAGTTGAATTCAACCAAAAAAGACGTATTCTCAACAAAATAGCTGAATCCTTAACCAAATCAAGTTCATATCCTATCAAAATAATTGGATTTTAAGCCAACAAAAATTAGATTTGTTTACCAACAGAGATCAATTTTGGAACTGAAAAGCCGAATGTTGATCCCAGAAACAAAATATGATTTTTTTACAAAAAAGTTACTTTTCAACCAAATAGAATAGTGTATTTTTCAACAAAATGCATAAGTTTTCAATCCAAATAGATGATTTCTCAACGAAAAATATAATAGCTGATATCATCTGAATCAAACAAGATTTCAATTTGATATCAAAGGACAACGTAGTTCTAATAGCAGACGATGAGAAGGGAATAAACCTAATGATAAGAATGTTCGAAGAGTACGTGGGAACAAAAGAACTGACGGTGAACGTAGGGAAGACCAAGGTGATGTGCTTCAGAAATAGAAAGACCAAAATAGGTTACGTTTGGAAGATGAACGGACAAACAGTGGAAATTGTGGAGGAGTTCTGTTACCTAGGTTTTTGTTTGAGTCAGGAGGGGGAAACAATTTGCAGGTGAGGAAAAGAATCGAAAGTGCGAGTACAGTAATGGGCCAAGTATGGGGTATAGGAAAGAGAAGGTTCAAGGACGATTGGAGAATGAGGGTTTGGTTGTTTGATGCGTTGGTTTGGGCGATGTTGTGTTATGGAGTGGAGGTTTGGGGATGGAAGGAACATAGGAAAGTGGAAAGCATGCATGAGAGATTTTTGAGATGGGTAATGGGGTTTAGTTGGAGTTGTCCAGGATACATGATAAGGGAAGAACTAGGAAGGGAAAAAATGGTAACTAGACAAATTAAGAGAGCCTGGAGGTTTGAGGAGAAGCTGAAAAGGGGAGAGGGGAGCAGAATAGCACAAGTATGCTTGGACGAAGTTCGGAACAAGGAGACGAGAGGCAATTTGGAAAATTCAAAATGGGAGGAAGAAAGGAAAAAAATGAGGAGTGTTTGTGATATACAGGAAGGGGTTCTAGATTGGCAGAACATAGAATTAGAGCTATTAGTAAGACAAGGAGAAGAGAGATGGAGAAAGATCATGGATTCTAGGTACAATAGATAGTATATGATGGTCAAAGAGTTGACGGAACAAGAATATTTGCAAAAGATGAAAAAGGAAGATAAATGGAATAGGGTGATACGGTTTAGAATGGGAGAAGGAGTGAGAGCTTGTAGATATTGGATGGATGAAGAGGACAATCTGTGCAGAGTATGTGGGTACGAAGTGGAGTCATGGGCACATGTGTTAGAGAGGTGTACAGGAGAGGAAGATGGACATTTCAGTGTGGATGAATGTGTGAGATGGATCTTGGATGGTAATGGGCAGGGATTGATGTGGAAGAAAAAACTGGAAGAAATAAGAGAAAGCAAGGGATCAGGGCAGAGCCAAACGGGTAATCCTGTTTAAAGGAAACTAACGAGTAAAAATTTTGAATTTTCAAATCGGTCTAAATGAATTTGATGGTAAGAGAAAACGGAAGCCCGGGAAGATCGCTCATTGTCTGTAGTTTAAGAAGAGTAGTAATAAGATTATTGTTATTATATAAGGCGATGCATTAGAAAATAAGTAGCGGTTAAGTTAGAATAAGGATGAAATGTAAACATATGTACAGGGAGCGGAGGCCCTCAAACCCGTAAAAGGGAGAGTTCAAATATACATACATACATACATACATACCGAAGACATTAATTTCCGACAACAAAATTAATTTTCAACCAAAAAGATGAATTTTCTACCATTTTCAAACTGAAAGAACTAATTTCCAACAAAACAGTTGAATATCCAACAAAAAAGTAAAATTTCAAACACATAGCTGAATTTTCGCACAAAATATTTGAATTTTCCACCCTCAAAAAAAAACCGGAAGAGTTGAGATGAGTTTCTCAACCAAAATCATCATTTAAAAAAAAAGAGTTGAATTTCCAACAAAAATGTTTGTCATTTTTTAACTAACTAGTTGAAATTCTCCCCAAAATAGTTCAATTCGCAGTTGAATTCAACCAAAAAAGGCGTATTCTCAACAAAATAGCTGAATCCTTAACCAAATCAAGTTCATTTCCTATCAAAATAATTGGATTTTAAGCCAACAAAAATTAGATTTGTTTACCAACAGAGATCAATTTTGGAACTGAAAAGCCGAATGTTGATCCCAGAAACAAAATATGATTTTTTTTCAAAAAAGTTACTTTTCAACCAAATAGAATAGTGTATTTTTCAACAAAATGCATAAGTTTTCAATCCAAATAGATGATTTCTCAACGAAAAATATAATAGTTGATATCATCTGAATCAAACAAGATTTCGAATTGATATCAAAGTTGAATTCAATCAAAAAAGACGAATTCTCAATGAAATAGTTTAATCGTCAACCAAATCAGATTAATATCCTATTAAAATAGTTGAATTTTCAACCGAAATAAATGAGACGTTTTCACCAAAAGAGGTCAATTTTGAGATAAAAAAGTAGAATTCTGAAACGAGAAAGAAAGAATTTCCACTGAACTGTTGAATTTTGAAGCCAAGAAGACTTTTTTAATAGGAGATAAAATACAAACCCTGATGAAAATTTGCGGTCGCATTTGCGGCCGCGTATGGGTTATTCCACACATAGACTCTAAGACTCGTTTCGGGGAAAAATGGTTTTTCGGCGTAAAGTTTTTGTCGCGCGACAATCGTCCGTGTCTCGCGTCGCACAGCGTGGCAAGTACAAAGATGCGTCAACTTGAAAACCCGAACCCGCCCGAAATTTGAAATTCCCGAAATATTATATTTTCGAAACTATACAATTGTCGAAATTTTAAAACCCGACTTCTCAAAATCCCAAAATTTCAAATACCCAAAATTGCAAATTATAGAAATTTCAAATTCCCCCCCAAAAAACATATATCAATATAATTCTGACATAATTCATAATGTATGTACATTGCA
>CAKNXH010056685.1:62184-73163 GCA_932178445.1 Andricus quercusramuli
TGACTTTCTCAAAAAATAATATTTTTGGGAATTTTACAATGTGGATAAAGTCTCTGATTTTTGGGCTCCTCGAAAATACTCACTCCGAATTTTTCGTTCCAACCCTTAACATAAAATATCAACCCCTCAGCACAACGAAGATGTGATTTTCTTAAAAAATAATCTTTTTGGAAATTTTATAGTGTGGATAGGGTCTCTGATTTTTGGGCTCCTCGAAAATACTCACTCTGATTTTTGGGCTCCAACCCTTAACATAAAAAATCAACCCCTTAGCACAACGCAGGTGTGACTTTCTCAAAAAATAATCTGTTTGGGAATTTTGTAGTATTGATAAAGTCTATGATTTTTGCGCGCTTCGAAAATACTCACTCCGATTTTTGGGCTCCAACCCTTAACATGAAAAATCAACCACTTAGCACAACGCAGATATGACTTTGTGAAAAAACGATCTTTTTGAGAATTTTACAGTGTGGATAGTGTCTCTGATTTTTCGGCTCCTCGAAAATACTCACTCGGATTTTTGGGCTCCAACCCTTAACATAAAAAATCAACCCCTTGGTACCTCGCAGATGTGACTTTCTCAAAAAATAATATTTTTGGGAATTTTACAATGTGGATAGAGTCTCTGATTTTTGGGCTCCTCGAAAATACACACTCCGATTTTTAGGCTCAAACCCTTAACATAAAAAATCAACCCCTTAGCACAACGCAGATATGACTTTGTCAAAAAATGATCGTTTTGAGAATTTTACAGTGTGGATAGTGTCTCTGATTCTTGGGCTCCTCGATGTTACGAGCGAATCTCTATTCTTTTTTCTTTATAATTAATGAAGCTCGAAATATTATTTCAAGCTACATTGATTCAAAACTCTATATGAGTTTCAAGGGACTTTTTTTTACACAGGTATTTGAGTTTTATTTCATCTCCCCCAAACCACTCAATAACATTAGGGTGGATTGCGGAAGGGAATTGTATGAGTGTACGGAATGATTAGTGTGCACCTGGGCCTAGGTGAATAAGAGAATGAAACCCTCTACCTAGAATATAAGATTAAAGGATAAAAAAAAATAATAATATAGAATTAAGGGAAAGGAAAATTAATTCTATGGCATCAGCCTCGAGGACCTAAATTAAAAACATATAAGAGAACCTGAAAAGAAGGAGTATAGTTGCACTCGCTATGCGGTCTCACACACATACGCGCAAGGTACCCATTCCATCTTTATCTCTCCAACGTTCTGAACATCGCCGTCGCGTTCTTTGCATGTAGCTACACTGACGTGACGATCGCAAGCCTCCGCACTCTACACGCTGTCCTCTCTCTTTCTCTCTGCACGCCCTTCTTCCATAAGTCCGTCTCGCTTTCGCCTTTGCATACTTCTCACCGTAGCCGGACAGTACGAGCACGTGGGAAATACCAAAACAACGCCACGTGCTCACTCAGCAAAAACTTGTAACGCCAAAATGCTCCTTTATTTTTTTAGAGGGTTGGAATTAATATACACTTATATTCAAGTTGAAAATTCCAACCTGCATCAATTTCGATGAAAATTGAAATTTCCTGTCTCACAGGTGCAAAATTGCAAACGGAAGCATTTGGCAAAGTAATTCTCGCACACTTGGAAATCAAGCTACCAAACGAAGTTTCAATCCGTAAAAACTTAGTCGGTAAGACGCAACCACGTCCTATCCTTGGCACCGGCATTCTAACTTTCGACCACGTAACGGGAGTGAGCCGCCGGAATCGATGGGTTTTTAATCATTAAAATTGGGTTCGCGGTCTGGACAAAAAAATTTCGAAAATCTCTATCCAACGGGAGGTAGGACCGTAACGGGAGCGGTCAGTTCTTTTCGCGTCCTATTCGACTATTCAAAAACAAAATTTGAGTTTAGTCTAAAAAAAGTTCGCCCCTTTTCGAATCTCGAAACGAAAAGTAGCAATTTTCTCGGACGGCTTCAATTCACTTTTACGAGAAGTAGATATAATTTCTACCTCCCGCAAAATCGAATTCACGGAAGGTGACAGGTGTTTGCGCGTGTTTGTGTGTGTCGCGAATACCCTAAAAGACTAGAGTGGGTTAATAGACCCACGGAAATAGAAGGTTTTTGCCCGCTCCATTAAGAGAAGAACATTCCGAAGTCATTTCTGGACTTAGTTTTACTTTTTCTATCCGACGAGCGGTAATTTCAGTGCAACGAATTGGTGAGAGGTATCGTTCCTTTCTTTTGTTGCTATTATATTTTTTCCTTTCCTCTACCTGTTGACACATCCTACCTATTGTAGAATGTGCCCTATTATATTGTATTTTTCTTTTTCTGCTCTTGTTGTAATGTTCACTTTTTCTTTGTGTCTTGAATAAACTTCCTTATTGTCATAAAAGAACGGAAACTCAAACTCATTTCTAATTCGGAAAACCTGTGAAACCCTAATTTCTATATTTCCGGGACAACAACTCTCAGTCCGAGAGTAGGGGTACAAACCCACAAAAAAATAAAAATAGGAAAGTCAAGTCTCCCGCCCTTCCTTCAGGTTTGGGGAAGCCTCCCCCAGCGTATTGATACTAGGCAGCTTTTGTTTACGGGTCCTGTTCTTAGGGATTTAAAAATAAATTTTAATTAGATCTTCCGTGACAAACTGATGGTGGCAGCGGTGGGGCCTACCCCCCTGACGGCACTCATGTTGCAAATTTCGTGCAAAGTTAATGCAAACGGTGTGGTGAAAGTTTGAGTGTAATTTGTATACCATTTGATAAGTGTTTGATAGTAATTTGAGCTTATTTTATGCAAATTATTAGTCATGCTGAGTCCGCAGATCTGTGTCGAATTTGTGCAAATCTTTTTTCAATTATTTAAAAAATATTTTTGCATAAGTTTTTGTTTATTGCGAGTTTTTACAGGTAAGTAAACAAATACATACATTTCACGTGCTTCATTTATTTATTAATCAACACAAGTAAAATATAGGATGAGGCAAAGTACACAAAATTAGTCGATAAAATAGAACATTTTTCCATTATTACAATTTTTGTACTTTCAGCTTTCGTATTGCGCCAAGACTTATTTCTTATAGTTGTATTTACAGCTCGTTGTTCATTTTAGAAACATTAAGATCTTATAAATACGAACACATACTTTCATTTAAAACAAAATCAATAATTATATTAAATATGGTGATCACGATAATGATTTAAGAGGAACAAACTTAGCAATCATTAAAATTGGGTAATATAAAGCGAAAAAGTTTTTTTTGTGTTTAAAAACGTCGAGGAATCCGTAAGCGTCGAAAGTCTTATTATTCATTCGTTTTCATCATCGAAACAACTGCAAACAAAAATAGCGAAAGAAGGTGAAACATAAGGATCAATCGATCAATTCAGAGCAATTTCGAAATTTTTAGATATTCCATTTAATTCAACGCAAACAATCTTATTCTATTTTCTATTCTATTCTATATCTATTCTATTCTATATTCTATATTCTTTAATTGTGAGTACAATTGAAACTCTCCGGATCAAAATGGGATACGCGTGGATTCAGCCTGAGAAGGATTGTCCAGAAAGTCAATTTTTGAAATCGTTCGGATTTCAATTTTAAGGACTGATACTTGTAGAGAATTTCAATGCGTATCTTTTCATCCCTCATCAAATATTTGTAGGTTTTACAGTTTTTGAGGTAATTGATAAAAACCAGATTTGTCGACAACAAAAAATTTCAATATTTTTTCACTTCAACTCGCGCTAACTTAGTCAATTTCCAGAATTGATCAATGTTATTAATACGAAATTACATCTTCAAGTCTTTAGGAACTAGGTGAGGAAGAAAAACGTTATTATTTTAATAAACAAAAAAGGTTTTAATTTTGTTGTGAGGCTTTGCAACAATCATGAATACTTAAAAAATTATAAATGTTTTGAATTGCAAGCGGCAATCTTGACGCTGCCCTATTTGACTTGAATTTCATTTCGTCCACTGGAACACGTTCGTAGCCGAGGAGGCACGCACATGGGGGGGGGGCGTCCATATTGCCGCTTGCAATTTAAAGCATTTATAATTTTTCAACAATAAATCAGATTGAGTTAAAACTTTCCAGATAACTTCTTCAGATCCTAATCAACAACTTTCTCGCTCGAAGTTTTTCGTTGCTCAAAATTCGCTCGATAAACGAAGCGCTTCAAGGTTGAAATTCATGATTTTTGCAAAGCCTCACAAAAAAACTAACAACCTTTTTGTTTATTAAAATATTGACATTTTTCTTTATCAACTAGTTTTAGAAGAATTAAAAATGTAATGTAGTATTAATAACATTGATAAATTCTGGAAATTGACTGAGTTAGCACGAGTTGAAGTGAAAAACGATTGAAAATCGTTGTTTTCGACAAATCTGGTTTTTATCATTCACCTTAAAAACGATGGAACTTAGAAATATTTACTGAACGAAAAAAGATGCAACTTAAAATTCCTCACAAGTATCAGTCCTTAAAATTGAAATTCGAACGATTTTAAAAATTGACTTTCCAGACAATACTTCTCAGGCTGAATCCACGCGTATCCCCTTTTGATCCGGAGAGGTTCAGTTATTTGCGTCTTATTTATTATTATATTTTTTAATTGGAAGTTTTTGTAAATTGTATAATTATAGATCCCAATGAGGACTCAAAAAGGAGTCGAAAGCTCGAAATGAATGGAATATCTGGAATTTCCGAAATTGCTCTGAATCGATCGATAAAATTCCTAATCCTAATGATGTAAAATAGAGTGTTTTATATCGAAAAAAGGTAAATCTCTGCATAATAAGAAATGATATGACTTTGTAATGCAACTAAATATGTGCACCTCCTATCATTTTCGTCAATTTGGAGCGGCACAGAGCTAGTTTCACAGGATTTCCGTCCTTATCTCGTTGACCAAAGAAAGTGAAGTTCATCAAAACAGCGTCTTCAACTAATTCTTGCATGCACAGGTTGCATGCTTGGACTAGTGTCGAGCCACCCACATATTCCAAGTAGCGAGTCTGTAAATTCGTTTTAATGACTGACGATCGAAAAGTCTTCCAATTAGAAAAATTCCTATATGCATCTGAATGAACTTCCACTTCGAATAGATACGTACCACTTTCAGAACATCTGCTTCGCCGAGATTTTCCAACATCTTTACTTCATCAACGGTTTTGCAAGGAAGTATTACGGGTTTCTCTGGGAACTCTTGCGTTACATTTTTGTCGCTCTTTAAAGCTTTGATTTCGGCCAAAACTGCCGCTTGGAAAGGGCTGCAATAGAAAATTTATTTTGGATTGATTCTTCAACACGTAAAGCCACATATAAAAAAGTTGCAAAATTTTTATTCTACTTTTCTCCACAATTTCAATTTTTAGTAATAACGCATTTTATTTAATTTTTTTATTTCAAGTTGTAACTATTTTCTAATCTCAATGATTGCTTTTTTTGTAATAAGTACTTTTACTTTTAATACTTTTTAATAAGTGGTTTCTACTAGTTACTAGTGCGTAGTTGCTACAGATTTGTAGTTTTTACTAGTTTCGGCAGTTACTAGTAATTAATATTTCTTACTGGCGACCAATTTGTACTAACTGTAAGTTAGTAAGTTTGACTTACTCGAATCCCTCGTTTTGAGTCCTGGAAAATGAGGTCATCAATACCAAATTATATTCTCAACAAACTTCTGAAGTGTTATTCGGAATTGAGACCCCATACCTTCGATTCGGTTCTCTTCCTTGTCGAAGATTTTGGGGTGCAGCTTCCTCTCCCATTTGGTTACGGCGGAGATCCGGTGCTTCTTCGTTCTGCAGTATTTCTACGTGTCTTTCGTTGATTTCTTCGCCTTCGCAGAATGAGGGTTCCAATGCCAAGGGATCATTCTGTTGAATGTTGACATATTCCACGTTGTTTTGGACTCCGTTGTCGTCCACGTTGCCGTGGACTTGGTTGTCGTCTGTTGCTGGAGAGCGAGTAGAGGATCGCGTAGGAAGTTGTCCATTTCTTGCTTCGTTACCATCGTTGTTATTGTCAGCGCCTAATTCCAAACAAAAATAAATGATTTTTCAGTTGAATTTGTGAGAGCAAAACATTTTCCTCTTAAAATAATTTAAGGTAAATCCAACTTCTGTTAGAATTTGTTGCGGTTGGACCTTGAATAGTTCTCCTAATATGTAGGAGGTCTGTCATGGTGCGGTTTTCCACTTCTCGGTCCCACTGGTATTATTTGAAAAAATAATGATGATAATTACAACACAAAACCTTTTCATACATGAGTAAATCATGCCAAGCAAAAAGTTTTCAGTAGCTTGATCCGAAGTTAAAAAATTCTTACGTTTTCTCCTTCTTTCGATTGGATTTTTGAGTTTCCTTTTATTCGAAGGCTTTTTTCCACCTCGAATTCTAATACCTCCATTGCTTGGTTGGCTTTGACCCCTTTTGTAAGTGCCTTTGCTTCTTCTATAATTGCCTGGTCTTTGATCAGATGAAGCTGTGGTGCGGTACTTCACAGGCTTCTTCACATTTCTCTTAGGCCTCGTTTCTGGAGGACTTTTCGAAACAGTTGAAATCGAACTTCCATCCGACGAGTCGCCTGAATCAGTATCATGTGCGGAAGACGTAGCAATTTCATCCAAGGAATCCGAAACCGAACTCTATTGAAGGGATTTTAAGAAGGGCATCAATAATAAAAATCAATAAAATATTGAGTTGCAATACATAATGACAATAGTTATAATACAAATTATTGAATAGATAGCGATGGATAATGATACAGTTACAATTTAAATAACAGAAAACGTTGAAATCGTGGCGCGATGCGCATGGGCGTATGTAAAAACAGTTTTTTGCGAAAAATTTCACGTAGGAACAGATTATTATTATTGATTTTGGCATTTAATGGAACCTAGAAATGAATGGTCAAACATGGTCTCTCGGAACCTAATCGAACAAATGATCTTTTTGTCAACAGAAAAGTCAGACTTACAATCGATACTTACTTTTGAAGATCTGCGTAACATTTTGTAAACTTCACTTTAGCTTTAATACCGTTAATAGAATTAATACCGCACTCGTGGTTAATGATGATGAGATAAGGGCGGTGTTTCTTTATTCACAGGGACGAAACACTCTCAGGGTGGAGTCCCATGGCAGCGTCAAACGTGGCGCAAAACGCAAAACGTTAACTTACTAAACGCTTCGGCCAATGCCAGTGTTTCTGTGGATTACTAGGAGAATATCATTGGCTTAAATGTCAAGTGATTTGACGTTTTGCGTTTTGCAAAACGTTAAATTATATTCCAGGTAATTTGAAATCCGGTAATATTACCGGTGACATACCGGTATGTAACCGAAGCTTCGAGAATTTATCGAGATTTATGAGAATATTCAATTATAAAGCTTTTTTGTTATTTATTTTGTTTATTTTTTAAATAATTGTTATTAAAAATAATATACCAAGTGTTCAAAAATTATAACTATAACATCTTGCATATTCATTCGCAGTGGTCGACAACTATTTAACATCTAAAAAATTCAGTAATTAGATAATATTGGCGCTTATAGAATAAATTATAAACAGCGCCCATTTAGGTACATTTGAAATATGAAAAACTTTGTGAGCATTAAAATAATAAATTTAGAAATTTTCCAGAACACTCCGCATAATTGTCTTACAATACTGCAAAAACTTCAAAGAATAAAATTATAACATTTAAATAAATACAAATAATTGAAATAATTAAATTAAAAAAGCAATAATTATTTATTTTAAAAACTGTTCACATATGTAACATTCAGTAAAGTTTTTTATATAAACTAAATAATGTGATATTTTCAAACTGATGATAAGGTGTTCTTAGCACCTGTACGCATTAAAAAAAGCTGAACACAATAATACCGCAGTTTCTATCTTTTTTAGAAATTTTTTTCGCCGAGAACGAACGTCGGGTAAGTTACCAGGTAACTTACCAATATTACCGTACGCTACCAGGGTGATTTACCCGAATCAAAACTCTAGACAGGCAGCCTGTCTGAAGAAAGTCCACAAGAGTGAAAGAGATAGAGAATGGTCCGTTTCTTGCACTCTTATGTACTTTCTGCAGGCAGGCTGCCTGCCACTGCCGACAAGCAGAGGTATGAAAACGCCATTAACAACATCACTAGAATTTGTACAATCTAGAAAAGTAGGGTTATTTTTTTCATTTTTGAAATTGGTTACCATGAAATTACTATCGGTTCTCGTTGATGATTGGTCAGATTTTACTACAGACAGAAATAGGACATAGGTGCAGATTTAAATCACGAACGATAACGCGAAACTACAATTCAAACCTGGTTTAAAAATATTGTCAAATAATTTTGCAATATTTACCATCGACCTTTGACGTTATGAATAATGAAAAAATGTATGTCACATCATTTCCGTTGTCTTATATTGCAGCATACAAAAAAATAGACCTTGCAGGTTTTTTAAGTTATGAACAATTGGAAATTAGAGGAACAAATGAAAAATGGGATGTTTTATCAACATTCGAAGTAAATTCTAAACTCAGATTGCTCTATTTTCGCTGTTGTGTGCCAAAATTTAAATAAACTAATAGATTCAATTGAATCAGGTATGAATTTTACAATTGCAAAATACTCATTTCAATTTGTTGAATTTGTTAAATCCTTTTTCAAAAAAAAGTTTGTTGAATATCTGGAATTTCAATTGCATGCATTTTTATGTGAATAAATAGTATAAAATGAATTCCGCTTGTGCATGCGGAAATCTCTTAGAGTGAGAAAAGTGCATGGTATTGTCACATGATAGAGTGAGAAGATAGTACATAGTACCTAGGGAATTCTAACCTGTAATCTAGGAACGTTCAGTAACTTTGATATTGTCAAATTGGTTATGTTACTATTATTCAGATCATCCGGATCGGACGTGCAATGTAAATTGACGGTCCAGCCGGATATCTATTGGCTATCGGTGGATTTGTCCTCCTTGTGAACTTTGTTCTTAATTGTTTGCTTACTCACAATTCTCACACGAGAGCCGGAAAAAGGGCTTCTTTAATTTCGACCGGCTCTTTCCCAGTGCTCCCAATTCGGCTGCCCAACCACACTGCGCATGCGTCGCACCAGCCGCCTCACTAGATGTTAATCGCGCGCTTATTATATGATGAAATATGCAAATCAATTTTTCACAATATATAATAATCACAAAGTACAAAAAAAATATTATGAATGATTAAAAAAATACATTGGTGAAAAAAGGTAGTCCGTCATTTGATTTTGAAATCAATAATTTTTTTGTAAATAGTACAATAAAAAAAAATTATTGCACCTTGTACTCTATAAGACTATTTTCTGATCTGAAAATTGAGTATTATCATTTCCACAACGATGATTTATCATAAAAAATTCATTTGCACATGTAATAGTTTCAAAAAAGCGCGCCATTTACAGCAAATGAGCCTGCCAATACAACGCATGCGCAGTGCAGTTGGGGAGCCGAATTGGGAGCACTGCTCTTTTCTCTATAATTAAAGTGTGCAATGTTGAGGTGTTAATTTATGCCTTCTGCGTTGGATCATTTTGGAGCCTTTGGACCAGTATCTTCGTGAAGCGACAAGAATTTTTGCTGGCATATGCTATATGGTAAAATTACTTAAATTCCTTCAATTCCTCTCATATCCGCATCTGTTAATCAAAATTTGATATTTTTTACATGTCATAGACAGCTGACATGAACGTGGTACAGTTACAAACCACTTTGATTGTCATTTTTGGAATTATAATGCATGCGGAATGATTGTTGAAAATTACTCTCGAAAATATTGTTATAGATTATTTAGGTAATATATATAATTTAGGTATTTTTACATGAACCGTATATAACCTATCTTTTTCGTTAAAATCCACTTCTTTATTTGACTATTCTATTGAAAATTCATTTTTTTTTTTTGAAAATTTAACTATTTGCTTGAAAATCTAACTATTTTGTTGAAACTTTGTGGATTTTTTGTTTTTTTAAGAAATTAATTTGTTATGAAAAATGTAATTATTCCATTTTCGATCCAAAATGTATCCTTTTTAAAAAAAACTGAAACTATTTGCTTGGATATTTTCCATTTTGATTGAAAATTTAATTATTTCGAAGAACATTTTTTCTTCACCGATAATTTATTTTTTAACTTAAAATTTAACTATTCCAGTTGGGGATTTATCATTTTTAATTGAAAATTCGATTTCTTACTTGAAAATTTAACTATTTTGTGGAAAATTGCTTTTTTACTTGGTCGATGATAATTAATTTTCTTAAATTAAAAGTTAACTATTCCATTTTTGTTAAAGATTTAATGATTGAGTGAACGAAAATAAATTTAATTATTACTTTTCACAGGAAAAACAACCGCGTACGGATTTAAACTCACCTCAAGACTGACGATTTACGATGAAGTCTGTCACGAGCAAAATTACTTCTCGAACAAGGTCAATTCTTTTCTATAAACTTGGACCCAGACAGCAAAGAAGACTCCGAGCTCTTGAAAAAATGCAAGAAATATCAGAAACATCTGATGTTCAGGCCATGTCTTTGTTCGGTTCATTGCAAGAAATTCGTGCCCTGACGTCAACGGGCAATCTCCAATCTACAAGCCCAGAGAAGACTCGTGATGAACCGACTGGTATCAGATGTTCGACTGAAGACGCGGATGTCTTCCAAATGATTCGAGAAATTCCAAAAACTTCGATTGCTAAGGAAAATGTGGGTGCCTCATTTTTTCTCGCACCTACCGATGTCCTGCAAAGGAAAGAAACAACCTTGAATGTCCAATTCTACAGAAAATTTCCCGGAGTCTTACCGATGGATATTGCGTGTAAGAAGAAGTGTGCAGCGTTATACCTTCACTCGATGTTGAAGCAATGATAGTCATGAAAAAACTATGATGTTCCAGGAGACGCTGAACCTTCTTCGCAGACAATGTTCAAGAACAGAC